>CAJVPV010002429.1:0-13178 GCA_910591835.1 Acaulospora morrowiae
TAGGAAGGAAAACCTTCAGGGAGAAGGGAAAAACCTAGCTTCGGCAGGAGCAAAAAAAAAGGGGAAAAAAGGAAGGGAGAGGTATAAAAGAAAAGAGTATATAGAAGAGAAGGGAGAGGATAGGGGAGGAGAGATAAAGAGGTATGGGGAAGGGACATAGAGAGAAGGGAAAAGAAAAGACGGAAAAAAAGTAAACAACTCTAAAATTTCCTAAAAAGGAAATTTTCAAGCGTAGAAAGAGGAGTGGGAAAGAGTTTTTTTTTTGTTTTTTACAAAATTATTTTATTAACTAATTTAATAAAATTATTAATAATTAATTTTTTATAAAATTTTTTATAGTTTATTTTTTAATTTGAATTTTTAAAATTTTTTTAGATTTTAAATAAAAAATAAACATTATTATTATTTTTTTTTTTGCCTTTAATCAGACTACAAGAGTTGCATTTATTCATCTATATTTGGAAAACAGTAGTACAACATATATAATACTATATTAAAGTTAAACTATTACTTAACATTGCAGAACACCCATTAATAAATTTAGATTTGTATGTGATCCTTGAATCCTTAATATCAAGACCACTGTGTTGCCACATAATTTAACTATTTACTAACTATCTAATTACAAGGAAGTAGGTTTATTAAGTTATTACTACGTGATATTAACTATCTTGAACTTTCTAAATCTAAACTCTCTAGATGTAATTGTTAAAAATGATGAAAGTTGCTCCCTTTCAAAATTAGGTGTCAAAGACTATGCCTTGAAAGATCACAGCTAGCCTATATTCAGACTATTACCTCCATACAAACCTGTGATTCTAAGAGATAAAAAATTTTTATTTTTTGAGAAAAAAAAAAGAAATAAAAAGGATAATTGAAAAGTTTGTTCTGGTAAATAAAAACCCTTCAATATCAACTTCGGTCCATCAGGATAAATTCTTTACCACCACCTGTAGCTAGGCAAATCATTTAATTTTCACTATTCTATTGTTGATCAAGAACATTCAAGATACTTATAACAAGTCTTATACCTATAAGGAATTATTGCTTGAAACAAGACTTATACCTTAGGAAATTATTGCTTGATGCTTTCTTGGAATAATCAATAATAGAGGAAGCTTGTTACTGGATTGGGATAAGATTTCTTTTAATCTTTAAAGAAAAGAAACCAGTTTAAAAGATGAGAAGGGAGCACCATAACACATTTTGACAAAATAGACACCTTGTTATCTTGCTCTTTTTACTGTATCCAATGGCATCATCGGGTTTGTTGTTGTATGAGATGGAACACGAGGGAATTACGTGTCTTGTTTACATTTCTTGCTACATGTAGATCAACCAGTCCAAATTTCTAGCCAATCATTATTCAGGAGTTCTGGTGTAATAAAAAATTCAGGGTCAAACTGAGGTAAGCAAAATTTCTCAGAAAAAGTATATATGCTTGAAAAAATAAAAGAGAGACTTGAGAAAGATGAGAGAAGAGTTTTAGAAGCCTATGCCAATCTTTTCTGGAATCTTGAATTTTTGAAAGAAAAAAGGAGAGTATTTTTTTACAGGTTTTTTTTCCTAATAAAGTATTCTTGCCTTTGACTTTGTGGATAGATTTTTCTTGTATTTACTCACTGAAATACAAGAAGTTTATATCAAAGAGAGAAGAGGTTAAAGTCTTTGGATATTAATGTTGTTAAAGAAAGTGTGTAAACTATATTATAAAGAAATATGAAATTTCTTGCGAATGTCTGTTTTTATATTGGCAAAAGAATCAACAAAAAGAGTTTTTATAAGCTAATATAAAAAATAAACATTATTATATTAAAATTATTTAACAAATGAATATTTATTTATTATTTTTATATTTTAAAAATATATTTATAAAGTTTTTAATATTATTTATTTAAATTTATTATTTATTTATTTATAAAAATTCTTTAAAAAAATTATTATTTTTTATAATTACTATTGTATATAATACTAATTTAGCAAAATTATTTACTGTTTTATAATATATAGTATCAATAATTCTATAATAATTTTTATTTGACAACTTACAAAAGTATTTTATAAGAAAAAAAAAACTCTTTCCTGTACACAACATTTTTCTTAAAAATTTCCTTTTATAGTAAGTTTCAAAATTAGAGAAAAAATATTCATTTTGCTTTTCAATACCTACAAGTTCTCTACACCTCTTTAACTTTTAATATCAAAAACCTTAAGGAACTAAAAAAGCATACTGGTACATTGAGATAGGACCTCTGGTCAGAAGTAAGCAAACTTGGGAAACTTGTCTTTCTCTTGAATTGTATGAGAAAAGACTTGTGGCAATTGCTTCTTTACAAGTTTTTCTTGGAGTTTTTCCTATTTATATTTCTTATTAAAACATCTCTTATTAATATATAAACACTTTTAAATATTTATGTTCTTGACTTGAAGGACTTTATTTTATTTCAAAACACAAACTTTTATATCAATTTTGTTTATATTACTGGCCTGGGGAACCATTGGTATATATAAAAAACAACTTTTATCATTGCTTAATACATTTTACTACATCATAAAAAATTAAAAATTTTTGTTCAAAAACTTTTTTTCCAAAAAACCACAATCAGTTTGCTCCTGACAACTGATCAACATCCTATTTTCTACCAATTACACATTACCAAATATTTAAACGCATCTATTATACCTGCCAAAGATCAATGTAAACAACATCAAAAATGGAAATCTGTTCAATCATATAACCTTATTCTATTAATAAACATCAAAACAACAAATACATTCCATTAATCATCAATCAAAAAACAACAGCACAACTCTAACTTTGCAAATAAATAACCATCACACCTAAACCTATCATATTCAAACAATTATTTAACCAATCAATCACTATTACTATTGTAATGGTTTAAGTAAAGAAACATGTTAGTCATTAATAGCTTATCATTATTAAAGGCAAACTTTATTAGTGGAGAGTGGAACAGACAACTCTAAAGATAATTAAAGGAAAAATACAATCTTTAAATACATGTTTTCCCAATATAAATAAATAGAATAAAATATATAAAGAATAATATACATATAATCTTAGTGGTTCTCCCAGAAGATCATATGAATTAATAAAGAAAAATAAAATAAAATAAGATAATAAATGAATGATAATGTTAATTAAACATATTAATAATATCCTATAACTCCTTGAAATAATTATTATAAGTTTTGGATTTCGCGTCACTCCGGAGCTTCGAGATCGGCGGATGTCATGTGACTTCGGATATGTGTTTAAGTCTAATCATTAGCATTCTTCGGCCGGAAGTCTAAATCCTTGATTATTAAAAAATCGGTGTTGACAATGTCTTTTCAGCCATTAATAAAAGATGTTCCTCTCATCAAAATACCCATAGTTTTTTAAGATCATTTGAGAGGTTGTCATCTGACTTTTCGAAGAAAATCAGGATTTTTGCCGGATGTCTATAGATTTGTTACACTTACAGATCAATCACAATTTATTAGCTTCAAAAACATCATTGATTTCAATCAACTCTTCAAACCTATTATTACATCTTCTTTTTTATCTCAACAAACATATAGTTATTCTTATTTGATCAAGAAATTCAAGAAGAACTTCAAGAAATCCATAATAATAAACAATATAAAACTTTTTAAGAAAAAACAGAATTACTAGCTAACTAATTAATTCCAATGTCCAATGATATTACTATAATCATCAAAGTAATAATCAAAATTAAGAAACTACTCAAATACTCACTATACTTTTTTTAATCAATTTTTAACAAACTTAAATTTAAAGATCGTATTTTCTTTAGCTTCTTTACTATCAAAGATGATATCAAACCAGTTTACCAAAAGGAATTCAATAAAATTGAAAGAGATTTTCAAAAAATTACAAAAAAGAATGCAATTTCAACTTTGTAAACTTTGAGACAAAAAAGAAAATTTGAGTAATAGTCTGCACTATTCTATCAATTATTTATCTAAGAACTATTGACATCAGCAATATTTTTTTCTATAAACTTATCAGTCTTCTCATATACTTTATCAACTACTTTATTAGAAAATCACAATTCTTTGTCAATTATACAGAACTTAAAAAAAACCCAAGAAACTTATAAATAATATTCTTTCAGAATTATTATTTACTTCAATCAAAATCTCATCTCAAATCAAAATCAAACTATTTTGCAATCTACTTATGCAAAACAAATTCCAACTTATCACAACACTATTTATACTTAGATTTTATTACAAATTTCAAAAACTCATAAAAAATTAATTCAAAATTAATTCAAAATTAATTCATCACTTTTTGAAAATCTCAATAACCTCCTATTAAAATACAAAGAAATTTTTCCAATCAAAAATCACAGTGAACCGAACAGATTTACTGACTATAAAAATTATCTATATATAGTCAAACATCTTTATAACGATATTTTTTATAATGATTTCTGGTTATAATGATATAATTTTATTTACCCATTTATTATAATATATACAGCTACCTATTATATTATTGTGGACACTTTTTTACACTTAATTATTTAAAGTTGTAGTAACTAATTTTTTATAAATTTTTTAACATATATTTATTAAAACTTGATATATAATATACTAAAATTTTGAGCAATTCCATCTAGTCATGCAGAAGTTATATGGCAATGACTCAGCATTACCTTTTTTGTATAAGATTGAAAGCAAAAATCCAGTTTTTTTTTTCGCTTAAAATTTTTGCTTGAAATTTTCGTCGAATGTTATGTGACACGTGAGTAATGTTATGCAAAATTTTAAACAAGATTTGTGTACCACAGATCGCTGTAAAAAAAAACAACCAGTTTTTTTCCCTTTAAAATAGGTAGCAAAAAGGATTTGACGGAAAAACAAAGAAGTTTATTATTTATGGATACCTAAGAGAAAATTCAGTATATTAGATTGCAACCCTTATAGACTGTGAAAAGACTGCTGCCTAGAATATAATAAATGAGTTTTGTAAGTCAGGTGAATTTGCACAAGAAAAAAAAAAAAACGTCCTGGACATCCAAGTTTTCTTATCCCTACTGATCATAAAAAACTAAAAAGGTTGGTTCAAAGAAATCGCTGATTAACTCTCTCCCAGATCACTACTCTCTTCACAACATACAAAAAAAAAAGTTTCTGAAAGTACCATTTGTTGTGCTTTATATAAAAAAAACTTAAAATTATATGTCGCTCGTCCCAAGCCATTTGTTTTCCCATCAATATCAAAAAAAGATTCAATTGGGCCCATTCTCATGAAGGTTGGACTGTTCGAAAGTTCAAGTGTATTCTGTGATCTGATGAAACTACAATTCGTCTTTTTTAGATCTTTTGTTATTGAATTTGGCACGAACCAAATGAAAAGTGAGATCTGGAATGTTTGAGTAGCACTACTAATCATAGCCAAGGTCATATATACTGGAGCTATTTTTCTTGGTTTGGGGTTGGGCCCCTTGTTTCTTTAACGATCTTTGCCACTGGTGCATCTCATGTAGAGATTCTTTGTAAATACATTGTATTATTTTTAAAAAAATATCCAGCAATTTCGAGTTGTTGTCGCCCTGTCTTCCAGCAGGATAACACAAGACCTCACACAGTGAAAATTGTAAGGAAATTTATCAACAAAAATAGGATTCAGATAATGGACTGGCCTCCCCAAAGTCCCGATCTGAATCCAATCGAAAATCTTTGGTTTGAAGTGAAAAGAGTCGTGCGTCATAAGTTGAAACCAAATAATCTCCAGGAATTTAATGTCATTGTACAGGAGGCATGGAATGATATATCACTTGAGTTTTGCTGTTAGCTAATTATAAGTATGCCAAATCATGTCGCCACTTGCCTAGAAGTCATGAAAGAACCTACAAAATATTAAAATAAAATTTTTAGTAAAAAAAATTAAAAAAAAAATAAAAAAAAAACTTAAAAAAATCAATTGTGATTTTAGTTTAATAAAAAAATCCATGTCTATAATCTTTTCCGCATAACTCCTTCAAAATAAACCAAAAATATATAAAAATTTAGTATGTGGTACCTTGATAGTTACTAAACATATGATAAAAAATTTATAAAAAATTAGTTATTACAATTTTAAATAATTAAGTGTAAAAAAGTGTTCACAATAATATAATAGGTAGCTATAGTAAAAAGTTAATTTTTATACCGATAAACTAATTATAATGATACAAATGATCTGATCCAGACATATTGATATAAAAAGGTTTGACTGTAAAGAATATCAAGTTCTCTTCAAATTTCTTGAATCCTTCTTCAAATTACTATTATCAAAAAAACTACTTCTCTCAATATATTATTTTCTTGAATTAAAATACACAAGTTTTTTTTCTTTCAATCCTAAAAACAATATGATAACTATATATGTTGCTGAAATTTGTAAATCCTTGACGCAATTGATGCAATTATTTGACGCAATTAATTGAGTCACTATTAAAACATATAAATAATTGAGTCATGACACAATTATTTTTGAGAATTTTGAGAATTGAGTCAACAGCAAAATAATTTATGCCACATGTATAATGATAACTATTCAAGAATTAACTATACTTTTATATAAAACATATTATTTCAAACTCCTTTCAAATAACTTTTTCTTTATCAAAAAAAAATTTCACTCATTCCTTATAGACCCAGCCAATATTCTATCTCTTTTTAATTTCAAACACTTTTGTCAAAAAAATAAATTGATATCTCTAAACAGAAAAACATAACCAATCAAACAATATCAACCAAATCACCTCTTCCAAAAAACTTTAACATCATTAGTAAAAAAGTAAATACAAACTTTTCAATTATAAATAAAATATTTCTTAGAAAAAATATATTTAAAACACATCAATTTTTCCAATTCACCAAAATTCCAGACAAATGAATTCAAATTTAACAAAAATCTCTAATTTCAAGTTTATCAGATTTAAAAAAGTACTTCATATAAAACAACATCAAAATAAATATTCTCATAATTAATAACACTAACTTTATCACAAAAATTTGAAGGCTTAGAGAATACTTTGCTTTTCATGGACTTCCTAATAAATAAATTATCCAAATTAAACTTCATAACCATTCATAAAATTTTTCAACTTTTTTAAACAATAATGAATATAACTAATTCTTTAAAATAAAAAAAAATCTAAAAGAAATTATACAAAAAAAAATCTCTACCAACTTAAAGTATCAATCTCTTGAAATAGATTCTCTCAATACAAAAGAATTCAATAATTAAACAAAACTTAACTGTTTCTTGCAATATATAAAAGATAATAACTATAGCATATTAGTTTTTCAAAAATAAAACTTCAAGTCTCAAAAAAATTATCATATATAATTGACAACTTTATTATCCACTTAAGCAATCTCAACCAAAGCCAAGCAGAAGTCTTATTAATAATAAACAAACTTTTCAAATCATCTTTACAAAATCTTAATCTATCTCTAATTCAAATCTAAAATAAAAATATATATCATCCAAGTATATTTACTACACAATACAAACACAAGAAAATAATCCACTTCCTATCTTTAAATACTTATCAATAACAATCTTTTAAAAAATATCTTATATATCATCATGGAAGATTTCAACTTCATACCAAAGTCAATTAACAGAGTTAAAAAAACTGAGCCAAAATACAAAGCAACCATATACAAAAAATTAACAAAAATTATATCAACATATTATGTCTCTTTTATTTAAACAAAACTATATATACATATATAGGATCTACTGACCAAAACCATATAGATCAAATTTGAATCTCAAATAATATTACCTTATAATCTACCAAAACACAAATAATAAATACCAAATCAGAATTTTACAATAATCACAAAATAATCATACTTATACTTTCTAACTTTTTAATAACAAAACTCTTCAAAAAAACACCTATTATCTATTATAACTTCAAAAAAGTTATGACAAAAAATTGGGAAACAATCAATATAACAATCAATAATAAGCTAAAATCATTTCTTGAGGAGTCAAATATTCAAGATCCTTGAAAATTCTTCAACTCAAGCATAATCAATACTTTAAATAAACTAGTTCCAAAAACAAAACCTTATAAAAATATATCTCAAATCTTTAGCAAAAAAGATATAACTTTTTACAAAAAACATCAAAATATCAAATTTCATATTTATAACTTTAAATCACAAACCTTTCAATCAAACAATACTTAAAGATCTTAAAGATCTTAACCTTTCTTATATTAACAAAAACAATCAAATAAACTTTTTTAAAAAACTATTCAAAATTACTTACAAAACTTTGAAAATAGAAAACAATTTACAAAGAAAAAAAACAATTAACAAAATAATTAACTAATAAATAATAAATCTCCAAAACAAACCAAAAATAATAATAAAACAAACCCTTAATCATAAAAATTCATATGTATTCTTTACAAAAATTATAGATCATATCAATGATAAAGTAATAACTAATCCATCTCAAATCTATTAAATAATCATATACTACTATAAAAAAGTTTTTTACAAATGAAACATTAACAATAATTTTTTTACAAATAAAAAAAACATTACATATTACTTTTTTTTTTTGGAGGGTTATTCCAGTAGGTAAACATCATCTCTTTATTTGATTTGTATATATCAAGGTATACATCATAAAAAAAACAATATCTCTTGAATACATTGCATATAACAAGTTAAATACTAGCTTACCTACTTGTACCATATTTAACTAATATTGTAAAAAATTTAAAAAGCAATATTAAAATGTCAAATATGGAAGTAGCTGCTATGCCTATCTACTTGAAAAGTTATTTAGTGAAATCTTTTTTTTTGAATAAAAGAAATTGAGAAGAAAAAATTAAAAGTAACTAAAATTAAAACTTCATCAAATAAACTATAAGATCTATAAGTAGAAAACTAATTATTTTTCCAAGAGAATCTCCAGACAAGCTCATTGTCCCATCTCTTCAGCTCTTTAGTTACTATAGATAGTAGAGTACACATGATGTTGTTTGTTATTAAAGTTGTTATTATGGCACAAAACCAGTTTGAGCTGGTACAGTTTTTGTTTTGATTTTTACGTGAAATCTGATTGGATAATTGGAGAGCGCTAATTATTTGGAGGGGTAAACTGATTTTAGTTTTTTGTTTGAAAATTTTTTGAATTTTTGAGATAATGCAGCAAATATTACTGCGAAAATATTGTGTGTAAGGGTTGACTTGAAACAAACAGTAGACCCATTAATTCTGTTTAAGTGTATATTTTGGAAAGTGTTTGATTTAGTAAGTATAATAATAATAATATAGATGGTTTTTATAATATAATAAGAGTAGGGAGGAATGCAAGAGAACTGTTACAGGTTTTTCCTCATACAACCGAAGAAATAAACAAGACTTCCAAACTTGAATAAACTTTAGCTAAAGGTCTCATCCTATTGTACCAGTTGTCTTGAAGGTTCTTGAGTTCTTGAGCTGAAGCTTACTTGTAATAAAGAGTATAAAATATTTTTTCTTGCTTAAAATTATCATAGATAGAAAATTTTTAACAAAACAGATGTAATCAGGAGAGAGTTTTTAACATTACATACTATTTAACAATATTAATATTTCAATCTATGATATACTAATGAGCCCAATTGCTAAATATAAAATTATAGTAACAATCAACTTACTTCCAAATAACAATATACCTGAACCTTTCAAAGTCATATATTTTTTTATAATACAAATTCAAAAAATACTTATTTCACATTTCCATATAATCTTTAATTAAATATTCTCTTTATAAGAAATTCCAACCAACTGAAAAAACTATTATATCTTTCCAATTAATAAAAAACTACAATAAAAATACAATATATAGGAAACAATTAAAAAAAAAACTCTTTTCCACTCCCCCTTCTGCACTTGAAAATTTCCTTTTTAGGAAATTTTTAAGTTGTTTATTCTTTTTTTTTGCTCTCTCCTTTCTTTTCTCCTTTATTTTCCCACTCCCATATCCTTTTATTTCCTCCCCCCTATTCCTTACATCTCTTTTCTTTAGACTTTTTTATATAAAACTTACTCTCTCCCCTTTCTTTTTCCCCTTCCCTGCTGAAGTTAGATTTTTCCTTCTTCCTGAAGGATTTCTTTCTAGGCCTCTCTTTCTTTTATAAACTTGCTCTCTATAACATCAACCCTCTGGCCAGTTGGCTCCCTTTTTTCAAGACCATATGCAGAAGTAGTAACTTCTCTTAAGACGTGGGCTTTGGAATTTTTCTTTCTTCCATGGCCTCACAGAAAAAAGATGGATGGCTTACCTCCTTCAAAAGATCGACATGGTCATTATTACCAAATCTGGTGTCATTTATTTGTTAATGGTTAAATTAGATACATCTAAGAAGCCGATGTACAACTATTATTATTTGAAAATATCCAAGGAGTTGCACCCCACTGTATCTAGAAAGATATGGCAGCCAATGCCAATGCAGCTAATAATAAGCTAGGTTAGTTGCAGGTGTTATGTTGGGGATTGGAAAACCTAGTAGGATAATACATAAAGACCAGGGATTCTAGTTACCCCTGCAACACGAGCTAATGATGACAATAAAAGTTTCTCGCTTACTCCTTCAACAATATAGGCTTATTGTACAAAATTAAGTAACATAAGAAACTCCAACTCCATTACATCTGACAACTTTTTTCAACAACCATTACTATACATTCAAATACTTTTCTTTCTTCTTCTCCTGCCTTATACTGGTGCTGGATTCTACTCAAATACTTAAATGGTGTAGCTATATATACAAAGCTTCTTATAAAGAGCGGCTGTCCCCTTCCCTACTTGCCACAGATATAGGCAACTGCCATAGGCCTGGTCAACCTGTAATCTGCTACAATCTTAGAAGGGTAAAGAAGATCAAATACTAGGTGATTGGGTGAAAGGCTAATTTCCATGAAATGTCTGCAGCAGTATAGTGGCCATTTAACTAGTTGAGCAGTTATCCAAAGGAAGAATAAGGTAGAACACATCTTGGCTTGCTATACATCAAGCCACATTTGGAAAGCAAGCTTGCCAATCCTATTCATGACTTGGAGGCCAACCTGTATATAGTGGCTGTAGCACCTTCATGTGGTTAAGTATTCAATTTTTCTAGGTAGCTAGATGCCATTCAAGGCATGATATAGGTTTTGAATTTCCTTTTTCTATATTCTTGAGTGGTGCTAAGGAGCACAGAGGATGGACCATATTTGCAGAACCTGATATTTAATTCTTTCTAGCAAAGAGAGATATATATTATACTGTAAATATGTTTTAAATCTTATACTGCAAGTCTAAAATTATAATAATAAAATAAAGTGTAATAGCCTTTTGCTTCTTCAAAAAAAAAAAACAATATATAGAAAACAAGACCTATAGCACTTATTAACTCCTTTAAATAAATACAGATCAAAATTCTTACAAAAAAACTTAGTCATATACTAATAAACACAATGTTCTCAAAAAGAAACTTCATAGATCTTCCTAATTAGAGTACTTTCAAACCAATTCAAATTCTTAATTCGATCTATAATATCTACAAACTCATATAAAAAAAACTATAAATTCTCTTTTTCAACATCAACTTAGCCTTCGATTTAGTAAATTTGGATATGCTTAAATGCTTAATACAATATCTTCTTATTTTAAAAATCTTCATCTTATTAATCAATAACATATTCATAAATCACACATGTCAAATAATTATATATTCAGATTTTACTTAACAAATTATTATTCTTGATAAATCGATCAAGAAGAATTACTATTATCTCTTTGATGAATAATCTTTTATAATTCTTTAATTACTGTCTTAACTCAATAGCTATTACAACTTAAATACAATACTATAGTATATATAAATGATTTTAATTTCCTAGCAATCTTTAAATTTAAAATTTAAAACAATCTCAACAATACAACTGAATTTTTTAAACTCAATAATATCAAAACTAATTCAACTAAAACCAAATTAATTATATTAAACTGCAAATCTTCAGGCAGGAAAATCTTCCAAGAAACAACTTTATACAACTAACTTTTAAAAAAGAATTAATATAAATTTTGGGTATATGATTCTTTAAACATAGTATATATCTTATTATTTTGATTTTCTATTTAATAAAATAATATTATTAAAATTGTGTGATATAAATAGGAACATGTTTTTGTTTTGTTTATTTGTTATATATTTATTGTTATTTAATTTAAATATTTAATTAATAAAAATTTAACAAATTCAATATAATCAAAAATTCAGGATTAAATCTGATACAGAGCCTAATTGGTTTGAAAAATAATTAGCTGCAAGTGATAAGAAGAATTACAATCTTGCAGAAGAAGTCATAGATCAGTGGGGATGTAATCTGAGATCTGGCAATAAAATAAAGAGGTATTTGGACTAACCTCCTTAATAAAGTCACCTTTGGACAAAACTAAATCATATAGGTTAGATAGTTTAAACTAGTGATAGAATTTCTACACCTTATAGGTTCCTGTCTAGTGTCATATAGGAAATCGTTAAAGGTAATAGGTTTCTAGGCATTAAATATAAGGTGAGGTGTAGGGGATAATTTGTATAGAGTATATAATATACTGATTTGTATAAGTCTTAATATTGTGATCATTGATTGGGGGTATAGTGTAAAAATCAATGAAACTGGAAAATTTGCTGGAGCACTTGAAGTTATGCCACGAATTTGCATTTACATCTTAAAAAAAAATAATGATAATTTAGGATTAAATTAAAATAAACAAAATTCTTTAGAAAAACTGAAAAATTTTTTGAAAACATATTAGAAAAATAGTTATATTTATATTGTAAAGATTTCTGGAAATCAAGATATTCAATAATTTTTTTTTTGAAAAGAGCAAATGGCTATTATGCTTTATTATATTTATTATATTTTCACTTGCAAAACAAGGTACAATATCAATAGCATGATATACATCTCTCTTTTGTTAGGAAGAGTTTAATATAAGGCTCTCAAAAGAGATTTAATCTCTATACTTTTTTGATATTATTCAAGAAATACAAGAAAAAAAAATTCAATCTGTAAAGATGATCTGCAGGCTTTGACTCTATTAAACAAATAGAATCTTAATCCCAATTAATAGACGAGCAATACATCATCCC
>CAJVPV010002430.1:0-13178 GCA_910591835.1 Acaulospora morrowiae
TTTTTATTAATTTCTATGCAGTAGTTTTTGAGTAATAAATAAATAAAAAATTCCAAAATTTTTTGTACCACACTATACTTGAAAAGATAGAAGAAGAGCTTGAGGAAGATGAGAGAAGAGTTTCAAAAACATATGTTAGTCTTTTCTAGAGTCTTGAATCTCTGGAGAAAGAGGGGGGTGTATTTTTTCTACAGGTTTTTTTTTCTAATAAAGTTTTCTTGTCTTTAACTTTGTAGGTAAAAGTTTCTTATATTTACTTACAGAAGTACAAGAAGTTTATATCAAAAAGAGAAAGAAACAAGTGGGGAAGACTGTGCTTCTTGATATGTGTGTTGTTAATGAAAATGTATAGACTTTATTATAAAGAAATATAAAAATTTCCTTGGAACATCTGTTTTTGTGTTGGCAAGAGGATCAGCAGAAAGAGTTTTGACAGCAAGAATTTTTTCTTTCATTATTTTAAGTTTAAATACATTATTAATATAGAAGGATCTTTTCTATTTTGATTTTAGTTTTTTTGTAAAATACTTATTCTAGATAACATTATATATTAATATTTTATCTCTGATTTTGAATTTTTTATATTTGATTATTTTTTGATTAAATCTTTGTTTTTGTCTTTGTTGTTCTTTGTAAATATTTCTTCTTGTCTGTTCTTATTATTATAAAAATTTATTCATAAAATAAATAATATAATATTATTTTTATAGAAGATTGTTTTGATGTTCTATAAGCAAAAAGTATTAACAAAATATGTTAATCCTGATTTTTTTTGCTCTCAATTAACTTTGCAAATAATTTATATAAAGTTTGATTAAGTTGTTTAACTAATCCATTGGTTTGAAAATAATATAGTATAAATAATAGATGTTTTATTTCAAATTGTTTAAGTAATTTATTTATTATTTTATTTTGAAAATGAGTTCTTTTATTAGACAAGATTTGTTTGGGACATTTATGTTTACAGATTATAACTTAATAAATAAATTCTGCTATATGTTTTTCAGTAGTTTTAGAGATTACTTCTGCTTCAGGCCATTTGATAAAGTAATTTGTTGCAATAATAATATATTTATTTTTTGTTTGGTGATTAGTAAGAGCTCTACAATATCTATACCAATTTTAAAAAATAATTCTTCAATAGAAATGGAATGCAAGGTTCTGATATTTAATATTTTTTATGTTTTTGATATTGATCATATAATTAGATATAGTCTTTGATATTTTTAAACATCTGGAGTCAATAGTATTAATTATAAATTTTCTTAAAAATTTTGTTAATTCCCAAGTGTACATTAGTAGAATAGTTGTATATCAAATTGAGTATTGTTTCAATTTCATGTTTTTGAATAATTTGGAATAGTTAATTTCAGGTTTTTTGTTCTTCTGTCTTTTTTAGAAAGTTGATTGCTCTTAATTTTGAAAAATTTGCTTTGTGATTATAAATGTTTTTGTTAATTATTATTAATATTTGTTAATAATTTGTTGTTAAGAATATAATTTTTCAATTAATAATATTGTTGTGTTTTCATGCTATTGAAATTTAAATGCCAGGACATTGACTATCTAAACTGGATTCTGTTTTATATCAAATTTCTTTTGATAGTTTTTTTTTACAAAGAAGGTTCAATAGTAGGTGACAAGATTAATATATGTTGTGAACATGATTTTTGGCAAGTCTGTTGCTTCTCAGAACCAGCACTCACGTAATGTTCAAGTAAATAGATTTCTTTATTTGAGGTGTGTGATTTGACTTGGCCAGGTTTTTTTATTAACTATTGTTCCTCTTGTTCCTTGCCCTTATGCTTCAACTGATAATCTTTGCCATTGTCCCTTTGCAGCACTTCAGATTATCCTCTTTCCAAGCTAGCGGTACTAAATGAGGTAAGTTTATTAATCAGAAATTTTCTTCTTTGGCGTCATCAATTGCACTACTAATTTGCCAATTTTTAATTAATAGTCTCACTATGGAGTGCGATATTTTTGGGTGTTCTGTTTTTTCTTGTTTTATTTTTAATTCTTTTTGCTTTCCTTTCTTTTACATAAGTACATTGTTCTTTTATAGCCTAATGCTATGCTAGAATAGACTATTACTTATGTCATAGATTTAGACTTTAAGCTTACTAATAAACTACTATATAAACTACTTCATTTTCAACATAACATTTCTGAGTTTTAGACACGCAATGCACAAATCGCGTTATGCATCCATCCATCATTATACCTTTTCTATTTACAATGTTTATTAGACAAAATTGCAAAAATAATTTTCAAAATAATTATTGAATTCTTCTTTATATTGTTTGGAAGATTGTTCAAGTTTTGATAATTACCAATAATTATTAGACAGTAGATTTGTTTTTTGAATTCTTTATTTTTTAGTTTTGTTCTTGAAATTTAATTAAAGTTATAATTATGAAATTGATATTAAAATTTTCTTTTTAATAAAGAATATAGATAGATTTTATTTAAGATAATTTAAATAAATTGGATTATTATTAATTAATTATTTTTTGTTTTTTGTTTTCTTTTACAAGTATATTTATTTTTGAAAGAGTATCTGTTTTGATTAAATAATTTTTTATACTAGTTGCAGAAGATATGGATATAATAGTTCTCTGTTTTTTCTTTACAAATGGGACAATATTTTTCAGTAGTAAATCATTTAACTTTATAAGGTGATTTTTTTTAATTAAAATTGTAAGATATAATAGAATTAGCAGTTGCAAAATTGTAACCAAGGTTTCAATTATTATCTTTTTTTTCTTGAAGTATATAGATAGGTTCTTCAATTTTATACATGTATGATATGGTATTAACATTGTTATATTTTTTTTGCTCTATAAATAACAGTATAAGGTTCTAAATATAGAATTCATCTGGTTTTTTTTTTTAAGTTTAGATATCTTTAATTATTAAAAAGTGATTTGATTAGTTACAAGATAAAAGTAGTTAGTTTTGAGATATTGATAAAAGTGTTTAACAATCCAGATAATTGCTAGATATTTTTGTTCAGTAGTAAAATAGTTTTATTTAGATTTAATTAAACTTTTGCTAACATATGCAATGGCATGTTCTTGTTTTTCTTCTTGTTAAGCAAGCACTGCTTCTAATCTAATACCAGAAACATTAGTATAAAGATAAAACAGTTAGTTAAAATCAGTATATTTAAAATTGATATAAAAAAAATTATTTTAGCATTTGAAATACTCTTTTTTGAGTTTCAGTTTATTTAAAGAGTACTTGTTTTTTTAGAAATTCATTTAATGATTTGGTAATAATTGAAAAGTTGGCAATAAATTTCTGATAATAGAATGTCAATTCTAAAAATTTTCTAAGTTGTCTGATATTTGTTAATCTTGAGAAGTCTCTAACTTTAATAATTTTATTATTATTTGATAAAATTCCATTATAGTTAATTTAATGTTATAAACGTTTGATACTGGCAAAAAAAAAATATTACCTTTTCATATTCAATTTCAGATTTGCTTGATGAAAAATATCTAAGATAATATTCATATAATTACAATAGTTTTGAAACATTCTGGAAAAATAATAATGTTATTCAAGTATACTTTAATAAAATTTTCTTTGTAGGGTTCAAGAAGTTTATTTATAAGTTGTTGAAAGACAGCAGAAGTATTGTATAATTTAAAAGACATAATATTGAACTCAAAGTCTATATTTTATAATAAAATTATTTTTATTTTTATTTTTATTGCTTATAGTTACTTTCCAGTATTTACTTGTTAAATAAAAACAAATAAACTATTTGGTGTCTTGGAAGAAGTCTAAAAGATCATCAATTACTAAAAGAGGTTAGACATTTATTATTATTATTTTATTTAATTTATGAAAGTTAATACAAAACTGTTTCTTGTTATTTTTCTTTGATACAATCACAACTGAAGATATTCAAGGACTAGAGATATAACTGATAATTCATTTCTTTAACATCTTATTAATTTCATTTTTGATAAAATCTTGTTAATTTGGTGATGTTCTATAGGCACATTGCTTAATAGGTTTTGTGTTTGCAATATCAATAAAGTATATAATTACAATAATTTTTCTTAGATATTGAGTTTATCTTTCTTTTTTTTTTAAAAGGAACAGGCGATTTTCACACTTTTGTTTTTATTATAATATTTAGACTTGCGAATTACAAGATTTATAACATACTAGTGTAATATGCATCTCTCTTTATCAGGAAGAGTTTAATGCCGGGCTCCATATGGGCCCCTTCATCTAAGCTTCTTAGCACCACTCAAGAATATAAGAAAACGATTTAAAAACCTATATGTATCCTGAGTGGCGGTCTAGTTTCCTAGAAGAAAAATGAATACCTAATCACATGAAGGCACTGCAGCCACTATATACAGGTTGGCCTCCAAGTCATGACTAGGATTGGCACACTTGCTTTCCAACTGTGGCTTGATGTACGGCAAGTGGGACAAGAGTTGGTTCTGAACTATACTAACTCCAAATGCACCAAAATAAAGCAGATCTTTCACCATTTGCACCTAGCATTGACCCTTCATTTAAACCCATCACTAGGACTAAAGGCTGGAGGGCAACAATCGTCTTTAATACTAATGCGATCCTTAGATGACATTAATCTTTTACCATTTGCACTTAGTATTGACCTCCCATTTGAACCCATCACTAGGACTAAAGGCTAGAAGGCAGCAATTAATCTCATTGTCAGAGTGGCTTCAGAGGGTGTATTTGGCTTTAAGATACGACGGACCCGGAGAGTGTAAAGAGTGAGTTGGACGTAAGGTAATGATTTGTTGAGGGAAGTGTTGGACATAAGATGGGGTTGGGTTTTCTTAAAGGTGTTGATACCGAACCTTATACAATGAGTCCTACATTGTCGGAGGGGTGAGCGAGAAACTTTCGTTGTCGTCACCAGCTCATGTTGCAGGGGTAACTAGAATCCCTGATCTTCACGTATTATCCTACTAGGTTCTCCAATTACCAGCATGACACCTGCAAACTAACCTGGCTTATTGTTAGTTGCATTGGCATTGGCTGCCATATCTTTCTGGATATTGTGGGGCGCAACTCCTTGGATACTTTCAGATAATAATAGTTGTACACAGGCTTTTTAGATGTATCTAGTCTCACCATCAATGGGTAAACAACACCGGGTTTGGTAATGATGACCATGTTGATCTTTTGGAGGGGGTAAACCATCCGTCCTTTTTCCATAAGGCCATGTAAGAGTGAAAAATTTTAAAGCCCACATCTTGAGAGAAGTTACCACTTCTGAATATGGTCTTGAGAAAAGGGAGTCAACTGGCCAGGGGGTTGATGTTATGGATAGCAGGTTTATAAAAGAAAGGGAGACCTAGAGAGAAAACCTCACTTCAGCAGGGAAAGGGAAAAGGGAGGGGAAGGGGTAGAGTATATAAAAAAAAGTATTTAGAAAGAAGGGATGAACATAGGGAAGTGGGAATAAAAAGTATGGGGAAGGGGAAGTGGAGAAGGGGGAAAGAAAAGAGCGAAAAAAGAGTAAACAACTCAAAGATTTCCTAAAAAGGAAATTTTCAAGCGCAGAAAGGGGAGTGGGAAAGAGTTTTTTGGTTTATCGAGTTTATCTTTCTTTGAAAATATGTTTTACAAATATATCTTTATTTTCTTTAATGATTTGGTCAATTACTTCTTGTTATTTAGATATTATTAAATTAATTTCAGATAGTATTTCTTGATTAATTACATAATCAGAAAGATAGATTGCTGGGTTTTCTTTAATTTAGAATTCAAATTTTCTATCTTCCTTAAGTTTCTTATTTTTATTAATATAGTTAGAATAAATAATAAGTCTCTTATTCTTTCAAATCTTTATTATTATACTCAATTTTTTTAAGTTTATTATTACTGTTTTCTGAATTCATAATATATTGAAATATTTTATCAATGAAATATATAGTTGCAATTTTGATAATTTTGTTATAATGTTAAATCTGTAAAGTCTGGAAATTAAAATTTCACTTGGTTCTCATCTTTTGGAACCAACCAATTCCTAAAAAAAAGTTTTTTTTTGAGATTCAATAACTTGAAACTTGATTAGAATAATTAGATCTTTAATACAAATTTGAGCTTTTGTAATTTGATTCAATGCATAGACTCTGTTTCAATTAGCAATAATTATAATAGTTTTGGATAAAGTATTTAGTTCCAATCCTAACTTATGTATTAGCTTATTTGTAATAATACTGATAGCAGCTTCTGAATTAAGAATAGTAATTACAGAATTTTTTTGATTCTGATATATCATTTAATTAATAAGATTTTCTTGAATCATTTTCTGATTAAAAATAGTTTGTTTTGATTGTTTTCTTTGATCTTTTGAAAATCTTGACAAGATTTTTTTATTGAATATTATTCCAATTAGCAAAGTTAGATCAATTATACCTTTATTTAATTAAAGTCTATAAAAACAATATTATTGTTAACAATTATCTTATTAACTTTCTTATTCCAATATATCAGTCTTTAATATTCTTCTAACTATATATAATATTGTTTATAGTATCAAAACTTAATAACTATTGAAATTAAAAACAACAAAAAAATCTTTTAAAAATTTCAAATAGTTCAAAAAGAAAATCAAGTTTAATCACTTTTTTATTATCTCAAAAATCAATATCTTAGGTTTTTAAAAATCAATTCTTTTTAATTTATCAAATATAAGTCAAAACCTGAAACCACAATACTATATACTGGAATATTTTACTACTTCACTTTTTTAAAAATCTAAAAATAAACAACAGCAATCTGGATAGCAGTGTTATATAGTTAAAGAAAATTTTAAGATTAATCAAAATCTATAAAATATGTAAAAGTTTATCAATAACAAGAACCTTTGGAAAAAGTCTTAGTTTAGTATTTATGGTCTTAAAATTCTTACCAGATTAACCAAATATCTTAGAAATCTTAAAAACAATTATTATAATAATTTAATATTCTTTAAAATTAAACTTCTCTTAGAAATCCTTCTAACTTGTATTTTTTTAAATAATATTTGTCTAAAATACAACTTATTAAAAAAACTATTAATTACATATAAAGTTGTTTTATTAATAACAATATATTAAAAAAAACTATTTTATTAATATATCAAATTATTAGAAAAACAATTAACAATTTTTTTAAATAAAATCTATATTATTTTAATTCCAAAGCATAGTGGAGGATTATTACTTCTAGACAAAAGTATATGCAATGTCGTTCTGTCCTGCATTCAGATTAACAAATAATATTTCATGAACGTGTTATAAATTTCTTTTTATTTATATATTATATTTAAGAAATAAGTAATTATGCTATAGTTACACATTCTCTGCTATATTAATTTTAGAAAAAACATTACATCTTTATTATTTGAAAAAAAAAATTTTTTTAATATTTTATTTTTAGTGTATTATAGAAAGTAATCGGTTTTCCTCTTCTTTTCTTTCTTGCAATCTCTTACAAGATTTGATTCATTGAAGTCTATCAAGTGAAAATGGTTTAAAAGTATATTTTTGAGAAAATTAACACGAGATATTGCAACAAATGAGAGTCCAGCTGTGTATTCTTTTTTTTCAAGATCTATAACAGCTTTTGGCAATGTTAATCACTGGCTTTTACAGTATATACAGTAACAGCCCAAGCAAGAGTAATAGGAATTTGTAACTGTGAACAAGTTCCTTTATTTGTTTCCCAAGAACGTCGAATAGGAATAATTGAAACAACTTTTTTTCTATCAGTAAATAAAATTGTAGGATCAGAATAATTGTCAAATTCTACAAGAACTGCAATTGGAAGAGATGGGGAACCCTGATTTTCTTTGAACAAAATATCATTAATTATGCCTATTGAACCATTAATCAATTCCAATTGTATGCAAAGATTTGTTCTAAGCATAACACGTGCCCCCTTAGCTAATATTAATTGTGTTTCAAGACCTTTAGCTATATCGGAATCAGCTTTAGAAGCCTCACTACCACCTGTATGAATGGCATGAAATCTAGCAACAGGTAAATTTAATGACTTTAATTTATTAAAATTGATTTCATCAACATCAATCTTTTGAGGAGTAATATTTATTGCATCTGAAAATTGATAGTTATCTGTAGACAAGAAGTTATTAAAATGGGTGGAAAGTGTTCTCCAATCATCTATTGTGGAATTGCCATCACGTAACCGTATCAAGATATCTCTAAAATATTGTTGCTCTTGTGAATTACCAGATTGGCGATGAACTATATCAAGTTGATATACTTCTCGAAATAATCCATATACTTTCATACCATCATTTGATAACAAATTATAATTAATCTTTTTTGAATACATGGGTTCATCAAGTACTGGAGGTAGCTGACCAAAGTCTCCTACTAAAATAACAGATTGACTACCAAATGATTGATTCTGATATTCAGGAAAAGCCATATGTAAACGAAAATCTACTAAAGCAAGCATGCGACATCCTACCATGCTTTTTTCATCTATTATTATATAGTTTACACCAGCTAATCTTTTTTGTAATCTTTTAGTCATTCACCTCCTATATCAAGATTTAAACTATTGACTGGAATTGAAAGAGTTGAATGAATTGTTGTACCAAGAATATTAAATGCCGCAACACCTGTTGAAGCAAGGACAATAATAGGTAATGTTTTGATATTATTGTTTATAGCTATTTCCCGAAGTCTTATTTGAATTGCATTAATCAAATACGATTTGCCAGTACCAGCTGTTCCCATGATTATAACTCTTAATGGCTCAATATTATTTTGGTTCACAATGAAATCATTGTAATGTGATTCAATTCGCTTAAGTATAATCATCTGTTTATTGTTTAATGTCTGATAATTCATATTTAATCTTTCGATACTAACTCTATTTTCAACATGTAAATTCTGCATAAAATTAAATAGATCAATTGAATCTATATTGGGATAACGATATCTAATATCACCAGACCAGTTATTATTTCGATCAATATCACGAAAACCTAAGTCAGAAGAAGCATCAATATATGCATTTGGACCCATTTCTGATAAAATCATCCAATCTGGTCATATATTATCTATATGTTCTTCAAATTCATAATCACTATTATCATTATTAATCTCATTTTCTAATTCATCAACAGATTGACCAAGTAAATTACCAAGTTTGCTTTCTTTATCTGCAAGATTATGATTAAAAACTTTAGACCATGAGAGAGTATCATTTTCAGTTAACTGATGAAAATTTCGATGTGAAATATGGAGTATAACTTTCATGCGACAAAATTCATTCCATTGGGGACCATTTCGTTGAGGGGATGGTCTTGGCCAAATGTTTACAATGTTTTCACAATCACATATTTTCCATCTGCCATTGTAAAAATTATATCTTAAATACAATTGAAAAAGAGAAAGATTCTTCAGTTCAATAGGTCTATTCCAATATTTTTGCAAAGGTGAGCGATCTGTTTGTCCATTATTGTTAGAATTTCTCTCATTATTATTTCCATTTCCACGTAACCATCTAGGTGATTCTTTATTTAGATTCAAAGTAACAAATTGACAACTGAAATGGTAAAGTGGAATACTAAGAAGCAAATGACAAGTTTCTTGAGCAGAGAAGTCACGTTCAGCAACAGTATGAAGCAACAAACGTTGAAATGAGCAAAGAGAAGAGCTAGAAGGGTTACTTTCACAAAGGATTTTATTTAATATTTTGGAGAAAGAAGAGCGTGGTTCTGATTTGGTGGTATATTTGGCAACATATTGTAGAGCAGCATGAATATTAAGGATGTATTGAAAATCAACATTAGCACGCCAACCTTGAAGTTGAAGACGATTATGAGGGTTAATATAAGAATCGTTTCTTGCTGTAATCAATTCTAATTGACCATGATCATTTTTATGTATGAAGCTATTTTCAACAATATCCTTTGGAAATCCAAATCTGCAATGTTGTTGATTATTTTTAATACTCAGACAATATGCAGAATTACATCTTGTATGTCTTTGTAGTTTATTAACAAGTTCAACATAATCCTGCAAGTCATCATGCAAATTGGCATTATTTTTTTGACAAGGATGAAGATCGGGCACAGGAGCATTAGGACATGGATTAATTGTAGTAATCAATGAGTCAATATGAATCAAGAATTCAGAAAGCATCTCTTTATTATCTTTCATAATCTTCCAGTCAAACAAAGATGCGTCTTTCATTTTTCCAATACCATAAACATGAACACTTCCTCGATGTTGCCACTCAAAACGATACCACCAGTCTTCCAATCCCTATTTAGGTATTAAAACTTCATCCAAAAATAACTTGAACCGTTTTTCAAAAAAACCAAGCAACGATATGTGGATTATCTATTAGATCTTGACGCCGATTTTTGGTTCGTTCCTGCTCTGATTCAACATTTGTTGGATTTTCACCATGAGGCATGAGCTTATGAAGATCCGGCCAATGCAAATCAGCAGCACTAAAGGTAAAAAAGAACATTCCTTTTGTCCCTAACTGCTTAATCATATTTGATAATTCAAAACCTCGCTTTTTCCAAAACTGTCTAGTGCCACGCAGTCCCTCACCAAAACGCATAACACGATCCGCCATATGATTGTCTTCTTTGACCATTTCCTGTATATCTTCAACTGTAAGCTGGTTACCAGTTTTGACTTTGCTTGACATAAACTTTTCCTTCCTGCAAGGCATACCAATGCATCTGTGAATTTAAAGCAAAGTATCGCCATCGGGGATGACGTGCAAACCTTCCATCCTTATATTTAAGTAAATGCTGAAAGTATTCAGCTGGATTGACTTCTCTTATATGATCTGCTCGAAGATCAGCACTACCTGTTGGATATAGTGTCGGAAAAGCACGAGCAATATATCCAGGAGTATTAAATTCATTAATTGCATTTCCGCTAATATTTGGCCACATAACAGGTTCAGTTTCAGACTGCATTCGTGCAAGAGCATCGCCAATAGCCTGATCTTCACTACGTGATGAAAAAGGAGCTGGAATAAAATTATGTACGACAAGCATATCTAATGATGAGGGATGACGGGGTAGACGTAATACAAATTCTTCTATGTCCTGAGGAAAATTTATAATGTTTCCATGATACGCGTATTGACCTCCACAAAGATAATACACAGAAACGATAGGGAAAGTTTGCGCAATCAACATTTCTTCGATCTCGGTTAAACCCTTCAATTCCTCAGGTACGTCACCTGGATCCATATTATTATCTATAGAGAATTTTTTTATCTCACCTTTATCTCTATAGCAGCGATTACACATTCCCGTAATAAGTTTAATTGATGGGAAACATTTATTACATATAGGACAAAATGAATGCTTGATCTTTTCCATCTTAATACAGAATTTTTTTGCAAAAGTTCATGGTCGGATTCAGAGAGTTGTTGAAAATTGGTAAGAAGCTGCTCATCCTGACGATTAAGACGTTCATCCTGATAATTTGATTCAGCAAGTTCTAAAACATGTCAGCGTCTTTCTTGTTGCTTTTGTTTACGGTTTCTAGCTAATCGGGATGCACGTTGTTCATCTGATTCAAGGTTGGTTTTTCGACTCTTATTTTCACGATCTTTAGCAAGACGAGTTTCACGTTTTTCATTATTTTCATTACTTCTGCTTTTGCGTTTTCTAATTGCCTCAGAAGTTTGACTAAGAGATTTTTTATTTCGCATTATAGACGTCAAAAAAGTTTTTTTTCGAAAATGAATTATCTTTATTGTTAAATATACTTTATCCAAAGCGTAGCGAAGGATTATATACTTTAAGCATGCTGCATATATCAATCAACTAAAATGTAGAATCAGGTGTAATACGTAATAGTTATTAGGCACTTTAGTGCCATCAGTTATTCGGCTGATTACCTGTCTAGTAACTGATTTATCAGGTGATTAACGTTGATTTCCTTACACTGCCGAATATCAGTTTTATTCGGCAGGGAAATCATTAGTAAATGCCTGATAATTTAACATTATTTACATCTTATTTTGCATTTATCGAAAAAAAATTATTATGATAATTATAATAATCAGAACTGATGTCAATATCAACGTAATTACTAAAAAAAAAAAAATTTCGTTTCTTTTACATTCGCATATTTATCCAATCATTCTATCTTGTACTTACATTTAAATAAAGTCATTCATAATTCGTATTACTAAATTTAGCATAAACCCACATTTCTACATCTCGCCAATCTAACTCTAACAAATCAACCCACTATACGTCCCACAAATCTGTAAATTGTATATTTGCCATTGCCGATTATCAACTTTATAGAGGATAGGGTTTCACGAATATTTATTGAGGACTCCTAAGAAAAGTTAATTAGATAATGAAAATAAGACGTTGCGGTGTGGACATTAAGACTCTGGATTGGGAATCACGCATTTTAGAGGGACATACCGATTATACTAATAGTGGCGATCTTATCGAATAAGTAAGGATATAGGTGTGGTCCCTCGAGACTTTAGATCAGGAATCGCGCATTTTAGATATTGCTGGATGGCACCAAACTGACATCGGGTCGCTCAGATAGGATGGTGCGAGTGTGATCACTCAATACTACCGATGGTTGTGTTTATAATGCGGCGATCTCCGGATGCATTCAATTGGTATCGGGTAGAGTGGACTGAAATATGCAATGTGCATATATGGTCATATGTGACGATAATTTCACATATCATATGTATACATTTTACACCGAAAAATATCACATGGTCTGTTTCTGATTGGCTAGTAAAAATTTTTATTTGAAATGGCCGGAACTTCGGGTTCTATGATGATATTTTTTATCATGGGACCCGGAACTTTAGATGTAGACAAAAAAATATATTTTTACTAGCCAATTAAAAATAGAACATGTGATATTTTCAGTGTAGAATGTACATAGTAAAATTATCGTCACATATGCACATATATGCACATTACATATTTCAGTCCACTCTAGTATCGGGTAGTTCAGATAAAACGGTGCTGGTGTGATCTCCCATGTTTAGATCAGGAACCATGCATTTAGGATAACTGGTCATGTTATAAGAGGTACAGTCGTCACGGAAAGTAACGCTCGATTTGCACGTGTAACAGCATGTGCAGATATATAAATAAGTTTTTTCCTTTTTTATAATTTGTTATCATAAATTAT
>CAJVPV010002431.1:0-13173 GCA_910591835.1 Acaulospora morrowiae
GAGCTGTAATAAACTATTTGTAATTATTAAGCGAATTAAAGTCATGGCTAATTTAAGCTTCTAAAATTACATCATGTTGCTATAGACTATGGATAATCTACTGATGAAAATCAGGGTACGCGACGTGCCGGAATGTGTTCGTGCTGTCACGCCCCACATCACTTCCCCGCCAACAATATATTGCAAAAAAAAACAAATTTCGTGACATTCAAATAATTATGTAAACTTTGCTATTTCTCTTTTACTATTAGTCGTAGGAATTGTTGTCCAATACTGTAATTACGTGAAAAACTACTGACCATCTTGAATTGCAAAACAATATAATTTTTCGTCGGCTTTGGAGTCTGAAATATGAAAAATAGTATACTGATTAAAAAACTAGCAATGTCATGTTTATCTATAGCGGCACAGAAAGTATATGAACTTGAAAAGATATCTGAGAATACTGTAACTTAATACAGCAAGATCAAATAGTTCTGACTTATAAACACAAGGATACAAGTAAAAAAGAAGATAATTGTGCAACAAGAAATATCGGACAATTAAAGAGAATAAAATTTATCATTAATATCAGGCAACTCACTTTATCAGAGTAGTAATGAATAAACAAATTACTAGAAAAAAAGCAGTGCTTAAAAATATGAAGCCTATTGATGAAAATTAAGGAATTGAGAAGAAATATAAATAATGCAAAAAATAAAATGAATGAAATGTTTACAAAATCAAAATGTGTAGTCCAAGAGATGATTTGAGAAATCAAAAAACAATATAGTAATATATTAAAGTTAATTAAAAGAGATCTGAATTCAATATTAAATATAAATTCAATAGAAGAACGTATTTTTATGTTGTCGTGGATAAAAAAGTATATAAATAAAATTAAAAATTATTATTTTAATGCTTTATTGATTGTGACTAGATAGGATAATCATTAATTTTTAAAGTAATAAGCCATTGCTTTTATTTTATGGCCAAACACTGGTTTTTAAGTTGAAATACAATTAATAAAAATCATTTATCAATTTTCAATTATCATTAAAAGAAATTAATTAATTTTAATAATATTACAAATATATTTTAAGAATTGAAATTGCATTGATAATTATTTAACAATTTATTAACTATAATCATTTTTACAATACACGTGTATTTTTAATAAAAATTTTACAATACATTATCTTTTAGCAATCTATGAATAACGATATAAAAGTAAATCACGATGAATTTAAATTAATGATCATTTGCATTTATTATATAAATAGTTTTATGCTCCAGGAATGCTATTTACCATAGATAATAACATACATATTTTAAATAATGATTTTAAAATGACTTTAACAAAGGTTTTGTGATTAATTATAATTTAAGAATAATTAATTTGATAGTTGTTTTACGTGAAAAAGATTCAAAAAAATTATAAATTCAGACATAATAAATAATTTATTAATTAATAGTTGAATAAATATTTCAGTGTAATGTTACAATGATTTCTTAAATGAGTCAATAAAAGTATGGTTTAAATATAAACTGTACATTGCTTATAATTCACTGCCCTTAATTTTTTCATATACAGTACAGTTTATTGATAAATTTAATTAATGTATTCGATTTTTTGTAATTCATTATTATTTGTAACTCCATATACTGTATGTTGAATAAAAGGAAAATCATAGGACAGGAAGACAGAACTATTGGATCAGAAAAACTGTTGAATCCATAATTTGACGCATTTTTTACACTTGATAACTTTTAAATTAAATATATCATTATTGAATTTTTAAAATAATAAAAACTATAACGTATATTATTTATGTAATATAATAAATTGATAAAAATAATAATTTACGTTATCAATAATAAATCGACAAACGCCGCCTTATTATTTGAAAAGTGTCATCGTCAAAATACAACTTCAGATGGATCTTTACCCATTGAGTATTTTAAATTAACCTCTTCGGGACCATCTAAATTTATAGTTAAATAGAAATATTTATGCCACATTATATAGGAAAAATATAAAAATTTAACAAAATAAATTAATACTTACCATCACGTGGTATACCAACTTCCCGCTCTTTTAAACCTAATAACAAGAATTAAATTAAATTAGACATGTGTTATTGTCAATTTGTAACTATTAATAGACCTTCAAGATCTGTGAATTTTGTAATAGAACCTTCACTACCCGGATTACTTATTATAATATTTGATACGGGATCATCTAATTTACAAATTTTTATGTCTTATTATAAATGCGAAATATAAATTTTTAACGAAATAAATTAATACTTACCATCAAGTGGCATGCCAACTGCCCGCTCTTTTAAACCTAATAACAAGAATTATATTTAATTCGAAAAGTGTCATTGTCAATTTGTAACTATGGATGGACCATCAATATCCGTGAATTTTTGTAATATGACCTTTACTATCTAATATCTGCTTCAGGATCATCTAATTTTATGTCTTTTATAAATGCGAAATATAACTTTTTAACGAAATCAATTAATACTTACCATCACGTGGTATGTTAGCTTCCTTAATATTTAAACCTAATACGTAACAAGAAATTATATTTAATAAAAAAATGTAAATATTAATTTTTAATTGAATCAATTGAAATTTACTTTTATCTACGGGACTTGCGACTGTCAAAGAAAACAGAATCACGGAAGCCAACAATAGGATTAAGAGTTTGAAGTTCATTTTAAAGGTCGTTTGTTGAATTTAGTTCTAAAAAAAATCGAATTAAATTTGAATCCAATAAAATCTTTTAGTAAGATTAAATATGGTTAAAAAAAAAATTTACACAAAGAATAATGTTATCTACTTAGTTATATTTGAAAATTTCGAATAAGTTATTGGATTTGCATTTTTCTCATGTTTCCGTGCTGTATTTATAAAACTTTGAATGGTGTTACAATGTTGATTTTTTTCTCTCGCACAGTTCAGCCGTGCCTACATTAAAGTAGAACATCTCATCGTGCCGATAATTTCCAAAATAAATGTTATATGAATGTGCAAAAAAAGCGATTGTGCTGTTGTATTTCGTAAGTGAAATCAACTGTGCCTCTCGATTAAACAAAAACCTGTTTATCAATGAGAAAAAGTCTTATACAAAGATTTAATTGTGAAAAATATTTTTAAATAAAAATATCTTTCCATGAGAAAATTTCTAAAATTGAATGCTATATGAATGTACAAAAAGCGATTTTGCATGCAAAAAAATCATTAGTAAATCATATCAAGACGAAACCGATTTTTCAATGAAGATAGTATCAAAGAGAAATTATTGGTAAAATATTTTAATATTTACATTATTATTGATTGCTAATGGCTGTTGCAATTTTAAATCTTAATTGATACTTTAATCTATTTGACTTTAATAACAATCAGACGTGTCATGCAAACCGTAAAAAGAACTTTCCATTGTATCGACAATGAGAAATATCAACAGTAAATTTTCATTGTGTTGTATTGTTTTGCTTGATTATCAAGCAAATCAGTTAGCAACAAATTCTTTTTTTATCGTAATACAACACTTGGATTATTTATTTCTGTTATAAGCAGTAAGACTAATTGTTTTTTTTTATTCTATGAAATTTTCTTTTATTTAGTAGCGTGTTAAGCTTCAAAATTCTATACAAATCAAATTAAAAGAGAGGCCGTAGTTCCAGAGAGAAATCAATTGTTTCCCCGAAAGAAGTTCTGATAATAATTACCTTTATTCAGAATATGCAACTAGAGCATTAAAAAAAACTATTTATATAATTCAGAAGAAAAATAATATAAGAAAAAAAATATAGATTAAATGATTATGCATACGTAATTGAGTATCTGACGGTGCACAGTACTGGTCTGGTAGGGAAACTCCGATTGTTGGATGCTTTGTTTTTGCCTTTAAGAAAAAATCCAAGGAGCTCGATCAGTCGTCTTAAACAAAATATAATAATAACTCTCTTGATATTTTTTTTTATAAATCTTTATACGTATACAGTACAGTATATCAAATGCGTTGCCGCTTAATCCGAATACGTACAGTACAGTACAGAACTGTATTATGATAATGGTGGTTTGTTGCTAAATTGAACTAGTGTCATGTAATGTTATTGCATCTTGCTTCATTGTTTCGAGACGTATTAAATTAGTCGAATAAGGTAACAACTGTACAGTATCACATATAGCTTATTGATGTGGCAGATCCTTATTGATATGATTGATACTACATTACGTAATGCATAAGCCATTACGTAAATTGCTAATGGTCTCGATATTGACCACAATATACTGTAGTAGTAGTAAAATCTATTGAAACTAATTTCATCAAATTTTGGATATTACAATAATCATTGATTAATAACAGCTAAATTTGTACAATTTTGTACGTTCATATAACACACAATTTTAGATATTTAGAATTATTCGTCATTGAAAACCAGGTTTTTTTTTTAAGTTTGGCCAATTTTTCGTCCGAGACAAATTCTTCTGTTTGTACAATATCTTTATTGAAAAAACAGAGTTGCTTTAACATGTGAAATGACTGATTCTTTGCATGAGACTTTTTTGCACATTCATATAACATTTGATTTTAGAAATCAATTTACTTTAATTTTTTGGAACATGACTAATCTCTGTGCGAGAAAAAGTCTCCAATTTACACATTATCTTTATTGAAAACGGATTTTACATTAATATATGGTCATGACTAATTTTATACGAGAAAAGATTTGATTTTTTGTACATTCATATAAAATTTGTTTTAAGGAATTATCTGCATGAAAAGGTGTTTTTCTAATAATGTTAGTTATGGCTAGTCAAAAACCATGTTTATCCAAAGTTTTATAAATACAACACAGTGAACAAAAATAAATCCATATTTTTCGAAATTATTCAAAGACAATAATATTCTTTTCGCGTAATTCTTTTTAAATCATAATTAAATTTTATTAAAGATTAAAATTTAGTAACTCAATTTTTTTAATAGAACTAAATTCTAAGAACTGTCCAAAATGAACTTCAAACACTTTTTGATCTTATTGTTGGCTTCTGCGATTTTAATTTCCTTGACAGTCGCAAGTCCCGTTGAAAAAAGTAAATTTAATGATTTCATTAAATCGATATTTCGTATTTATTAAAGTATAATTACTTGTTTTTAGTTTTAAGAGACCGAGAAATGCCAAACATGGACAAAAGTAAATGTTAATTGGCTTTTTTTTCTAATTACCGTTTATTGATAATTTCACTCATATATTCTTTCGTTCTGTTAAACTATTAGGAGGCAAATTTTGTTTTCAGCTTTTATTTTAAAAAATTTTTCGATAGATTTTATTCTAATCGATTTATTACTTGTTTGTTTTATTAACTATTAGATAGTAAGGATGACTGTAAGTATATATTTATCATGTTAACATTTTTAAAGCATATTTCTAAAATTATTTCAAACGTTATTTTATTAAACTATTAGTTGGTAAGTTTAAATATCATGTCATGCATTTGCTTTTTATTGTTCTAATCGAATTTATAATTTATTAACTATTAGTACGTAAGTATATTTATCATTTTTATGCCACACTTTTAAAATAATTTTTTATTTATTTTCTCTCTAATCGATTTTATGTTCCATTTGTATTTTATTAAATAAAGGAGGCTGTGAGTAGAGTTATCATATATCCATTTTTTTAAAAAACTTTTCTTTAATGTTTATAATTTTTTTACATGACCAAACTATTAGGCGGTATGCATTGCTTTACTATTTATTTTAATGTCATTTGTTTAAATAAATGACGTATATTAACCTTTATTACTATTATTATTAGATCGTATGCGTAAGTAGACTCTTTAAAAAAATAGCTCTAATTTATTTTATGACTTACTTATTTTATTAAAATAGTACCTCATGGTAAGTTTAATTATATCATTCCAAAGCAACATTTTTGCGAATCAATTTTTGTAACCTATTTATCTATTGTTTGAAGATTGCTGAGGAACTTATACGTACTCTGGTTAGAATCGGTCACGTAACTATCTTCGCGTCTTGACCATCTTATTTTTGCCTCCTATATGTACTTGATACTGTTTGTATGAATATTAAAAGTGCCAAGATGTGCCTTTATTATTCGTATTAGTATATACTAATATTATTGTTGATGTAAAAAAAAATGTATATTGTTATCGGTGTACGACGAGTCTGTCGCTAATCCGAAGCTAAGGCTCGCGTAACGATAGTGATAGGGGTCGTGGGTCGCTTGCTTAACCAAAGGTACGTATTAATAGACTTCCTTATTCTTTACTGCCTGTCTGATCCTCTATCATAATTCCTTTTGGGCCTCTAGGATCCTTACAACGGCCAATAACTACTTAAGGCAAGTGTATTAATTACTTTTGTAAGTACAAATGGTTATTATTGATTGCAACTGTCAACTATTGTTTCTCTATCGTTTTTTCTATTATATTGTATTATTCTCTCCTTAGCTATCTCTATGGCTATTTATACTACCAGCGACGCGTCTGCTAATCTACTGTCGCGTCATGCAGACTTGTCTTTAGACTATTTAGGCTTCCTAATTCATGATCCGATGCATCGCGTCAAGTCACGTGACTATCGGCGATCCGGATCAACCCTCTCATTTTTTCCTGCTACTGTAACAATATACTGTAGAACTTACTGTATTTACTCATTCGTTTTTTGTACAAAAATTCTAAGGTCAATAGTGCATATTCTTAAATTTTTAATAGCAATGGTGTTAATATACGTACAACAACTACTGTAGATCCTTATCTAACAGCAATCAATTAATTATTGTCACGGTTATCGGCGAGTCTGTCGCTAAGAATCGCGTAACAATGGTAAGTGTTTTATGTTATGTGTGAGGCGGAATTGATTGTGACCGAGAAATATTTTCTAATCGTCTCTCTCTTTTTTATTAATGATATGAATCTCTTTTATACAATTAGTTCAATAATTGGGTAATTATTTTTAAGGCAGCAAAAATGCTAGATATGATTTTTTTCGGTCCCTACTTTTAAACAATACTTACACAATGTAAATTTTAGAATCACAATTATAGTGACCGAAAAAATCCCTGTCCGCCTTCGAAAAGAATTACCCAATTACATAATAATTTGACAATAAGAAAATGAAATAAACAAAAAAAATAAAATAAAATAATGAATCGCAACGAAACTATTACATAATGTATCATCGTTTTTGTCGTCATATTACATAATTCATTGATCTTGACAAGCAAAGACGGGTCATGTAACTAAACTCGTTCTTTTCTTCTATTATGCTATTGTTCATCTATCACATTATTTCTCTTTTTCATGTGTGCCGTTTATTATTTCGACGTGTCTTGTCCCAGTTTGAGATCGTGATACTACTCGGGGATCGTTATCAGCGCGGATTACATCACCATTACTCTTGTTACATTATATTTCTGTTACGCTATATTAAAATAATAAATGTTATTTTTATATACTCTATTTGATAAGCTCCGAATATACATGCTATGAACAACTTGCGCACATAGCATATGTTAATTTATACCTGGGATATTTGATACAGAAATTGCGATCTATTCGGCTCATATGTTATGTAATTTGTCTTATATTAGAGGTTTATTCAAATCTTCTAATGATTTTTTAACTTTATTTATTATATCGGTAAATTTTTTTAGACAAATTTTTTTATTAATTCATTATTTATATACTTAAAAGGCTCCAAGAGGCTCAAGAATTCAGAAAAATAAGAAACGAAAAGTCTTCAGTTTCTTTATCTAAAGCAATTTAAGTCCGTTTATTATTTGGTAGATTTTCTCGCACTAATAAGTTGTTGAATAAGGTTAGGTGCAAATACAGCGTTTAATCTCAATATTAATTTTTAAACAAATAGAATAAATATTTTATTTAAATTACAGTTAAGTTAATAAGTGATTAAATAAGAGATATGGTGGAAAAGGAAATTAAAACAACAATTTGATTTTATGTTATCTTTTAAATGATTTATCAATATATAATTTAATATAATTTCGTCGAGTTCTTATATCATCATTCAGTACTATTGCTGTCGATTCCCCTATTTTGTTATTACTCAAATTCAAATTCAATGTGGTATTTTTGCGTAGAGCCTCAGCCAGTGATTTTCCTGCCGATTCACCTATATTATTGCTACCTATATGTAATACCTTTAGGGTGGTATTTTTGCACAGAGCAACAGCCAGTGCATTTCCTGCCGATTCACCTATATTATTATTACCTATATTTAATATAATTAGGGTACTATTCTTGTATAGAGCTTCAGCCAGTGCCATCCCTGCCAATTTCCCTATTTTATTATAATACACGTTCAAGTTAATCAGGGTGGTATTCCTGCATAGAGCATTAGCCAGTGCTTTTCCTGCCAATTCTCCCAAACCGTTATAGTACAAATACAAATTAGTCAGGGTGTTATTCTTGCATAGAGCCTCAGCCAGTGCTATTCCTGCCAATTCTCCTATATTATTCCGACTAATGTTTAGCTCAGTCAGGGTGGTGTTCTTACATAGAGCCTCGGCCATTGCTTTTCCTGCTGATTCTCCCATACAATTCCAACTCACATTTAACTCGGTCAGGGTTGTATTCTCGCATAAAGCTTCAGCCAGAGCTTTTCCTGCAGATTCTCCTATTTCATTATGTCTTAAATTTAATTTTGTCAGGGTGGTATTCTTGCATAGAGCCTCAGCCATTGCTTTTCCTGCCGTTTCTCCGATACTATTCCGACTTATGTTTAGCTCAGTCAATGTGGTATTTTTGCACAAAGCCTCAGCCATTGCTTTTCCTGCCAAATCTCCTATTTTATTACTACTTATATCTAATATTGTTAGGGTGGCATTCTTGCATAGAACCTCAGCCAGAGCGTTTCCTTTTAATCCCCCTAATTTATATCTACCAATATTTAAATTACTTATTTTTTTATAATCGGACAATAATTTTAATTTTGTTGGATCTATTGATATTAATGTTTCCCAATAATGAGTTGACAATTCTAAGAAATTTAATTCATAATAGACTTTTGCCAAACCTAATAAGATGTCTTCTTTGTACTTTTCTATTTGTTCCGCTTGTATATAATAATTTAACGAATCTTCATATTTTTCAAGTGAAAAGTAAATTCTTCCGCAGATTAACAAAGCCATCATATTTCGAGGTTCAATATTTAATGCGTTTTTAATATCTTCCAGCGCTTCTTGATATTTCCCAAAATGATGATAAATTTGGCTCCGCTTTATGTAAGCTAACGACTCTCCAGGTCTTAATTTTATTGCGTTCGAATAATCTTCAAGTGCCTTTGAATGTAATTTAAGCCTTTCAGAGTTATTTGCCCTTTTACATCTAATAGAATAACTACTTTGATGATTTCCAATGCACGAGTATACCATATTATTGCTTCAAAATTATTTTCTTGTTTTTCCGCTTCAACTGCTTTGCGATATGCGAAATCTAAAGTTTCAGGGAATATTTTACTAAATAAACTTTTTGTAGGCGTATTCAATCCTGGCATTCCAAAAGAATGTAACTTATTTAATTTTAGAAAAGTCTCTTCTTTAAATTCGCACTTGGAATTCGATGGTACATGATTGAATTCACACGAAATGCCTAAATACCCAGCTTCCTTCAGTCGTTTATAAAGACCTTTAAGAGTAGCATTCTGAGGCAAGCTAAATATTGACTCGTGTTTTATTAAAGCTCGACATATCGGGAACTCAAATTCCCTGTCTTCTATTTGCAACATTGATTTCCATTCGTTAACTGCAAATTTACTAATAGAATGACCACATCCCAAAACATAAAACTCCTCTGTGATTTCTTTCATTATCGGACAAGTTAATTTTTCGGCTATAATATCCAATAATTCAGAACCTCCTTTCGATGTATTTTGAACAGGTATCATTTTTTCCTTCCCTTTTTTTGATATAGCCGGTTCTGATAAAGTCTTATTAAAACTACCGTCCACACTGACTTTATGTTTAACTTTTTTTATAATCACGTCGAAGTGACTATCTTGAATATTCGATTGGCTTTTATAGCAATCTATTTCTGCTTTGATTATCATCAAACGGTTCTGGCTTTTTATATGATAACCCTAATAGCAACTCTAAAGCCTTATATCTTATAAAGTTGTCATTAGAATTTTGCAAGGATTCCAGACCAATATAATAACATAATGCCAAAATAATATCTTTTGTGGTCTTATTGCTGATATCTTGCGTTAAATCAAGTACTGCAAATAGTAGTAAATTTGGCAAAGAAATAGGATCGTCACCGTTAATTATATTAGCAAACTCTAGTTTGTTATTCAGAATTTTGCAATTATTTTGAGATGGCTCGAGAAGTTCATCAAACACGTGTTGCCAAGTAATTTCCAAAAGCATTATCTCTCCGTTTTCACATAATATCTGATAGTCCTCATCTTCTTTCAATGTTAATATTGTATTATTGATTGTCAATAACTTACGCCAATTAATATACCAATTTGAAATAGGATATGAGAAAGTAGGTTGCTCTTCGACATTTAAAATAGAGCCAACACTTCTAGACTTAATTTATCCAAGGAACTGTTGGGCAAATCTAAAGAATCTCGAAGAAGGACATTTTTCATTCCTCATATTGGATAAAGTATCTCTTATATAAATAAGAAGAAAATTAATGTTATAATTGTATCCTAATTCTTTCATTATGGACGTTGATTTATCGTAATGTATTTCCATGAATTCAACCAAGCCGTTATACAATTCATCCCAAAAATTTTTTCTGAGACCAATTTTGGCGTAATATATTCTGTCCAAAACCACAGCGTAAGTCCTAAGATGTAGCTCCAACCGAAAACTTGTATTCTCGTCATAAAATTTATCAAAAGATGAAGTCTCTGATAGTTTCTCCAAAGCCATGATCAATGTCTCCGAAGAAATTTTGGTTTTCGGATTTTCTATTATGATCTTCAAGTTACGTAAATTCGAATCTAAACTCAAATCCTTAATATATAAATATATCTGAGATTCTTCATTAATAATATTATGATACATTCATTAAATAATGTGTAAAAATTTATTAGAACTATTATTTAAAAAACGGAGGAAGTTCAAATTATATTTATATGCAATACCTGTTGGGCCTATTTCTTTTTTCTGCACAACCACTTGATTTCGACCTTTTATTTTAGCCTCGTATAGAGCTTCATCGGCCATTCTATGTAACACATTAAGAGAATTTACTGAGTGGTTTACCTCTAAAACCCCGATACTAAGCGTAACCTTCAGTTCTATTCCCTCATAGATAAATTTATGTTCCTCAATTGAAGCCCGAATTTCTTCTGCAATCTTATAGGCTGATTCAGCATTAGCATTTCTAAGAAGAATATTAAATTCATCTCCACCAAATCGTGCAAAAATATCTTCAGGACGAACATATTGGGTTCTAATTAAAAATGTCAGTTCCTTTAAAATATAATCTCCTGCTTCATGTCCAACGTCATCATTGATTCTTTTAAAATTATCTATGTCAAGAAATAATAAGCTTAATTTATGTCCATCTTTATCGATACTTTTATATTCTTCCTCTAATATTTCTTTCAAATAATTGGCGTTATATATCTTCAATTTAGAGTCAAGGCAGTTCTCAAATTCGCCAGAAGCAAGATATTGGAATTCGCAACCCCCCATTTTGATTAAATCTCCTTTCTTTAAAATATTGGTCTCATTAAACTGAAGTTTATTGTTATTGATGTAAATTTCAGACAGTGAATCTAAATTAGTGATCGAAAATTTTCCTTGATCATTTGTAATTCTCCCATTTCGTTTAGAAACCTCCTGATCTTTTATAATAATATGATTCCTAGAATCCCTTCCTAAGAATGTTTCATATTCATCAAGAAAAAAATGACAATTCATAGGTGATCCTTTAATAACCGTTAAACAGGCGGCTTTTTGCAGTATAGAACCGTAATCCTGACGCTGGTAGACTTTCGAGGTATAATTTGAGATTTGATATACCTGATCAAATTCTATGTTTTCAAGATAGAAACAAATATTATCGATTGATGGTCTTTTTCCATGTGTTCCATGCCACGCTTTACAGTAAAGCTCTTTATAATCTACAGGAGTTCCGCTAATAGGGCTCTCCCGAATTCCAGAAATAAGTTTTGATTTTAAAGTTGATTCGTCATATCTAAACCTTTCAAATGGGGAAATGCCGCTGGATATCTCCCAAAACAATACACCAAGACTATAAATATCAAAAGGTCTATCTTTTTTATAATTAAATGGTGACTCAAGAAACCTTGGATCAACATAAACTATTGATTCGTTATTAAAATTTTCGGGATATTTTATAGTAAATTCGCTAGGTTCGTCGAGGATTTCAGAAAAACCAAACCCGCTAATTAATAATTTTCCATTGTAAAAAAGTATATTCCTTGAATTCTAGTAACATACAAATAATGTTAATTATCAAACTTAATTGTCATATTATTTGAATATACTTACTAAATTTCCATGTATAATGTTTGTATTATGAATATAACACATGCCATTCGCGATGTCTTTTGCCATCCTTATTTTAGTAGACCAGCTTAGTTCTTTGAAATTTAGTTGTAAGTATGTAAAAAGATCTTCGTCGCGAGCATATTGAAATATCATGAAATATAATTCTATAGAAGGATCTAATAATAAAAAACAGCAAATTTTTTTATAAAAACAAACAGTGAAAATATGTTGATGATTAGTATATATTACAAATAATAAAATATACCTTTGCCAATACCCATAAACTTGACTATATACTCGCTATTAACAAGTTTTAATTTGTTCAAGCTTTGTACCTAATTGAGTAAAGTAATTATTAAATAGATACATTAACATATTTTACTTCACATTATTCGATATCATACCTCTCTGGCAAAATTCTCATAATACTCATCGACATTCTTATACTTATCATCTCTTAAATACTTAAGAGCGACATTTTTATCAAGTTTTCTTAAGTAAGCTTTCTTAACGTTAATCGCTGTTGAAGTAGGTTCAACATTTACAAATGAACTATAATCAAAATGATTTATAAGCTTAGTCGACAACTTCGGATTCTCAAATAGGTCCATTTTAAAATTTAATTCCTTGCTTGTAAAAAACACCGATCCGTAAT
>CAJVPV010002432.1:0-13172 GCA_910591835.1 Acaulospora morrowiae
ATACACATACATGAATATGTATGCGGAATCGAACCACCAGACTTCCTGTATCCACTTTTTTTGCTTTGCAGGCATAATGTACCTAATCAACCCATGATGGGCCGTGATCGTGCATTGATTCATAGGGAAATCTTTATTTTTGCAAATCTACGCTTGGCATTATGAAATTCTCAAGAAATTATGGACTGAATATTATGAAATAATAATTAAGAGTGCAAGATTGATTAATTAACTGTTATTGGGCGTGATACCATTCTCATATTGATAAAGCAATGTCATTATTTAATCATATTTTATACGAAATTCCTATCGAGGTTAAGGGATTAACTGCATCCATTCAAAAACGTGGTGAGTCTAGTATCATCTACAATATCTAAGAACTTTAATGGATTCCCTGGCTCATGTGCGTATGCCAATTGATCTGTAATATCATTACCAACAAGGGCATGTTCCACTTGATTGCCGGGAGTTTTTTCCCAGATTAGAATTTTTGCTTGAACCCACTTGCTCCAATTATTATCGTCACCAATGGACACCTCAAAAAATGAACACGCGGAAACTTGTCTTGCAGGTGCTCCATAACCTCCAGCCATTAGGTTTGATGCTGTACTCCACCCCCTCCTTCCAAGCCTATGTTTAACATAATACGGTAATATTGTTTCTGGTGCACCTGTATCAATCACACATGTATACTTTTTGTTGTTATTTGCACCGTCATAAAAATCATATGTAAGTAGAGCGATAATATTAGTTTCTCCAGGTCTTCTGACGCGAACTTTTGGAAAATTGAACCAACATGAAAATACATCCTAAATTTACAATATACTCTACATATTCAAACCTTGTAGTCGTCACCATTATTAGTACGCTGAACAACCACCATCTTCGCCGGCTTACTACGTGGCAGACGTGTCTGATCAACTGGGAGTTGGATGGCACTAGGCATAGCTTCGAGAACGCTGTTCAATTGTTCATCGTTATACTGCTGTCCATACTCTACTACTCTCTGGTTGTACACCGTCGCCCACTCATTTTCATGACCAGAAAACTCGCCTCTGTCGAGTGCATTGTAGAAAAATATAAGGTTAAACCCTATATCGTCATCAAATTCGAGATCAACGTCAGCGATTTGTACGAGGGCATCCCTTCTATGACATTCTGGCATCGAGGAAGGCCACCTGAAGTTCTCGCCTACACGAGCTACAGAGATAGGTTAAGGAATAAACATCAAATCATTGCTACATGCATTTTCAAGCATTACCAAGAAACCTTTGCGCTTGACCAGGGTTCATCTCATACATGAGGAGAGTTTGAAGCGTTTCAGGGGATTATCTTCAACTGTTCGAAATTTCTCCATAACTTTAAACAGAATAAAAAGTCTAAAGACGTTGATCGATATCAGTTATAAATGATTTTCACAGAACACGTATTTCTTCTATTTATTCATTAAAATTATACCCAGCAAACGGAATCAAAATGGGCGAGAGTACAGTAATTATACTAGTTATAACAAGAAAAGCAACGAACACGAAGGTGAATGATAGAGGAAAGGAGAGAACAGTTGATATGCGGTTAGACATCATAGTCGGACATTTATATAATTGGCTGGTGTAAATCAATTGCCTGGATAACTTATTTATATAGTTTAAAGTACTTTTTGAGAATGTAACGTTTCACTAACAAAAAATCGTTGTAAAAGTTATTTCTTGCTTCGAAAAAACATTTTTATTCATTGTGCAAAATAATCAAAAAATAATCAAAAATCTCAAAGTACTTTACTTAGAAGCAAAAATGTCATCTACTAATACTATTAAATCTTGTGCTATTACTATTTGTCAAGGAAAATCGACTATTTGGAGAAAAGTTACTGAAAATGTTTTTTCCTAAGGTCAAACTAATAATACGTTGCCAAGCTATATTCATGTGGATGATGTGATCTGTATGAACTGTTATAATGGAATTGTAATTAACAGTTCAATTGAATTCAAACGGCATGCTCAAGAACAATACAGGTTTGAGGAGATTAATAAAGCTGATAATACTAATGATTTTCTTTCTTTTTCTCAAGCTGTAAAAGTCTTAACAGATATTTTGTATACCCACGAAAATTGAGAAAAAAAACCAACAATATATTCTTTTGATGAATTTCGGGAGATTATGGAAGGTGAGGATATAAGATTAAAATCTTTCTTTGATGAATTGTATTTTTCATCTAGCCCGTCTACAAAAAATAAGAATTCACAGATAAGAGTAAAAAAACAGCTTTTATTTATATGTTTCTTTCTTTGTGGAATTCGGAACAAGTTTGTAAATGATGCAAAAAGGGATTTAACTATGTATTTAGATTTTACAGGTGTTTCTAACACTACTTTAGATACACTTTCTGATTTAGGTATAACCATTACATCTCATTCAATTACACGATATAAGACCGATGCATCTAAAGAACATTATGGGCTTGTTAATACTATACTTACTCAACATATAGAAAAGGCAATAGTATTAAATATCGATGACTATCATAATATTTATACGAAATGGGTACCAAACATCACTACGACCTCTAATGCTGCACATCTTGCAACAATTTTGATGAATCCAATTATTACACAAAAAGCTATCCCACAACTAAATATACACAATTCCAAATTGGTTAATGCCAAATCTATTAAAATAAATTTAGAAAATAGATTTATGGAGTTATATGATCTTTCATATAATCAACGCTGGGGATTTTATGCAATTGACGACAATACAAGATTAGAAGAACTAATCGTGCATAGTTATGATATCCGATTACAAGAGAAATGTCATATCCGTTCCATGAAAGATATCATTCTTATTGATCTTCAAAAAAATACGCTTCATTCTTTGGATGAATATATTCAAGCCATTAATGCTGTCACAAATATTCCATCTATGTAGCAATATATCAAAAAAGGGAATATAATTCCTATCATAACGGATTGGCCTGGACAAATTTATATTAGAACAGCAATTTCACATTATTTGCTTAATCATAATTTATCAAATATTACTAATTCTATTTTATCTTTTCTTCCTATTATAGGTCCTCTTCACATTTCACTAAATAGTCAAGAATTAATATTTCTTAAATATCAACCTTTCTTTTTGTCTAGTCTATATATAGGTATATTTTTGGAGAACGAAAAATTCTTGCAGAAAAACCTAAGCCGTGGCACATCAATCTAATCTTGGAGATCTCTCGCAGTGCATGGCAGGAAATTTCAAAAATCGTTGAAGAAAAATTTGGATTCTGTAAAGATGCTGAATATCTCACACTTAAGGATCTTCTCGATAATATGATTCCTCTTGTTTTGGATATTTATGCTGTATTTTTTAGATCCAGAGATTTTAACACTTATTTTGAATCTTGCTTTCATGTTTGGACAATATTTCTTAGATTCAATCGCAAAAACTACACGAAAGCCCCACTAATGCTTCTCTCTGATATTTTCTATTGGGAATCGATTAATCATCCGATCCTAGTGTCCATTAAAGCTGAACTTCCCAAATTCTCCAATTCAACCGTTGAAATATTTTATAGTTTCTTGCGCAGGAGTACACAAGAACATAATGATGCAGAGCAGATTATTAAATATGATCATTATCTCAATAAACTGCGTCTTGATTGCAATGAATTTAGAGAAAATTTTGTTCACACATCTACATGGGCATCATATGAATATTCCACATAAGATATTACTAATTTAATCAAAAAAAGTTCTTGTTTTCTTCTACAATCTTTTTTAAAAATTTACACATGTGTATTTCATCATCAATCACCATTAACAGTTTTGCGATTTATTATAAAGTCATCCAAGAAAAAAAGCAAAAAAAAATTCGACAGTACCATTTCATTAAATGCGATGGGAATGTCGGAAGCAAAATTATATTACCTTTCTTTAGGTTTTAATACCTCACATATGCCAGACCTGTTTCGATATTGCGATTCATCTAATTGTCTTATATTTTCTTCTTTTAATACAGATCTGATTAGAATTCTGGCCTGCGGACATACTTATCATGAATCCTGTTATATTAATAATGGGTTCAAATGTTGACATTGTCTTTCGTTCCTACGAGATGATGTTGATAAACATGTTTATTCATTACTTGAAAGTTTTCGAAATCCCCAAAAAAAAGAAAAAAAAAAAAGGAAAAGAATGATGTTTCTCATGACGACGATGAAAAAAACGGATTGGTTGAATATGCACCATTTGCATTAGAAAAGGTGATACAAAAATTTCAGATGCAATAAACAATACTATTCTTTTCATAATTAATAAAATTAAATAATCCTTCGCGAATTTATTTATTTGTATAATTTTTCATCATGGTTATATCAAGTTTGCATCGATATAGATAAGTAAATAAAAAATAGCGTTTAACTAGTATTTAGCATTTACATTACAATTAATTGTTTAAGCTCACTAATTATAAAGTACAAAAGATAAAAAAATATATATTTAGAATATGTATACTACGTAAAGCGTTAGGCATTCGATAATTAAAGAATTGTAATAAAAGCTGCTCCTTGATTAATAAAATACCTTCCCTAAATAAAAACCATTATCAATGGTGGGCGCCAGAGTCTATTTGAGTTTGGAGAGATTTGGGACGCGTCGCACTAGGATAATAGAAGTATATTAGAAAAACAGTCAGTATCTTGTAAGAATTGTAATAAAAGCCTCTCCTTAATTAATAAAATACTTTCCTTAAAGAAAATAACATCACCTCAAAGTAGGATCCAGTAAGGCCGAAAGAGAAATTTATGGCATGGATCAAGGACCGGCCTGGTTTAAGAAGGAAGTGTTGTTAATAAAGGAATCACCGACCAAATAGTAATGCACCTCAAGCAAGAAGACTTTGCACTTATCATTACGCAAGTGCCGTGCTGGCTTCTCCACCTACAAAACACGCACTGCCCTTATTTTTTTGTTTAGTCACTTACTCCTGCAACATACATTTAGTCGGTTCTGCCCATAAACACATATGTCTTTTCGGCTTCACCTATAAACACATTAGTAGGATTCAGCTCCACGTACGAAATGTTTAAGTTGGTTTCTTATCCTATGAAATACATAAGAATTTTAATATAAATTAATCAATTGTAATTCAACAATTTTATTGGCCAATTACCATGTATGACCATGTATGGATCTACATAAATTGGCCAATCACACGAATGTTTGCCCATGATATTCAGGGTCATTACCTATTTGCTTATGGCTGGTTAAATTATTTTTGATACGAAATACAAAATTTTCCCAATAATCTCTACTATTTATTTCATATCCTAATTTTAATAAACGCTTGCATATATATTTTGGTGGATAATATTTTACAAATTGTAATCACGCTTCTGACGTTTTAATATTGTTAACAATATAATTTTCACCATATTCACTTAACCTATCTTGTACTCTCTATAACTCATATTATATATGCTATCTCAAACATATAAATTTAATAGATAATCAATGGAGCCAACTGAAAAAAAATATATATGACAAATGGGTAGGTCGACTCGCTTTCCCTACATTTGATAAATAAAAAATCTCAGAATGAAATTAATAGAATTATCATATCATTTATTGAGAGTCAAAGACTTGATGCTCGGCATCATCATAATCTTCTAGTTCGGAAAAAAGATAGATAAGATAAAATTATCAGCAGAGCTGGCATGACCAAAAGCACTTAATGTATCAATGGTTTAGTTATGTGTGAGTACATGGGTAACGGATATATGTAGCTAACATTGAATCTATTTCTGCAATCTGAGACCCGAAAGGATTATAGTTATTATTCTTAGGCTAAGATGTCGAAGCTTAAGCCTTGAGATCAGAAAGTTTTAACTCTAAAGAATCATCAGACTCGGATTCAGAATCGGAAATATCACCCTCAGCATAATTTTTTCCTGCATTAAAATGGTCTATATTATGTCTCAATGCAATTTTGATAAGAAAATCGAGCCCACCATAAACTCTAGAAGTGTGTTTATCTCCAATTTTTCTTAATCTTTTGGCCATAATACCATAAGGTCTTAGAAAATTATTAAATGATTTAATACTATGTTTCCCATTAACACTATAAACAGGATCACACAACTTTCCAATTGTTATCGCATTTTGAATCCAGATAAGCAATTCTCTTGCATGTTCTGGGTTCTTTTCCATAGAAAGAAATTGCCGAGATTCAGGCTTAGGTTTGGAAGTATCATTTTCTTCATTCTTCAGTTTTTTTCTCAGTTTATTTTTAATATACCCAGTACAATACCAAGAATAGCCAGACTTATACCATATTGAAGGGTTTGATTCATTAGGTTCATAATGGATAATTTGGAGAGTAGTCACTTCAGCAGGTTTTATGCTCAACATCATGATTACATCTGCGAGATCTTGCATAGTAGGAATTTTAGTAGTATCAATATTTTGAATTCTTCTAAGTTCCTTCTCTAAAGAAAAGTGTTTGGGAGTTTTAGATGGATTGGGTAATCGTTGTTCGAGTTTTTTCTTCTGGATTTTGTTAGAAGCTTCAGTAACATCTGGTAATTTGGCATATGTATCAATTTCTTTGGGATCAACTCCAGCTTTTGCTAACTCTTTATGAAATTGTGAAAGACGGGAACTGGACACCACAATCTCCTCATCAGTATTATTTTTTGTCTCAGCTAAATCTAAAGCATGCAAGTAAATATCCCAGACATCTTCAGTTTTTGCACAATATTGAGCTCTTTTCTTGATAGTAAGCTTTTTCCCCCTTTTGTCTAGTACAAGAGCTTCTATTTGATTCCCTTTGAATAGGCATCGATGAAGAGCCTCTTTTACATCTTTATGAGCTTTCCAATCTGGTAGCATAGTACCAAGCTCATTGGCATGAGCACGTAATTGGGATGGGTCAGATTCTGCAGATAGGTTATATTTTTTCATGATCTGATTCAAAATAGAGGTAAAGCTATTAGTTTTGGGGTTTCGGGTTTTTCGGGCAGTTGCCATGATAGGTATGTAAATAATATATATATCGATAAATAGATTATGATTATACATTATTCTACTTATTCTTTCAAATTGAAATTAATTATGCCTTTTCCTTCCAAAAAAAGATGGTATATACCAACACATAGGTAACTGGTCATTAGTTTGAAATTTAAATCGTTCTTTGCATTTTTAATACACATATTATTTATGGCACATTCAAGAATTTTTAGTATACCAGAAGTACTAGAACAGATTCTATATTTCTTATTAATAGATAAATCTCTCTATCCTGTTCTATATGTTTCCCGATTGTGGTGCTCCTATTCTATGAAAACGAATTGAGCTAAATAAGAGTAATATACGAAAAAAATTTATGAAAATAATATGTGGTGAACATAAGCCAGTTTATTGTTTGAATGTAACCCAACTGGAAATTCCATACTACCATTCACTTTCAAATAAAAAATTTAAAAGCATTGCGGATCTGTTCCCAAATATCGTTTATTTAAATTTATATTATAGTGCAGAATTTGGTGATAAAACATTAAATCAAATAGTTTTGGGATTATAGATTTGTTCGTGGGCTTCTATCGCCTGATCTAATGTATTCATAGCATTAGTATGAAAAAACATTTATGACTTATCTTAATACCAAATAATTTAAATACACATTTTATTATAATATTAAAAGTAAAAAAGATTTTTATATCCTAAAATACTTACATGGATCGTGTTACTTGTCAGCATATCAAGAGAGATGGTTCCATTTGTGGGGGAATCTGTACTCGTACTACTGGTTGTTCAAGACACTGGAAATTATATGAAAAAAATATAAAAAAAAGACCATACCTGGTTTGTGGATTTCCTACTGATGCTGATTCGGGGTATTGCGCCAAATATTGTTTCAAATATTTTGCAAAGTATCATACAATGAATTATCGAATAAAACAGAAGTATGGGACCTCGGCCCTTCAACCTGCAAAAACATCTAAATTATCGATTGAGGCCCATCAACCCGCAGAAACCTATGAATTATCAGATAAGGACGACTTATCAGATAGGCTAGGATTATTTGATTGAGACCCTCGTTTCACTTCAACCCAAAATCCCCGATACTCCGATTTTCGAGCTGAGTGATGTGGTTAGACCCCTTCAACCCAGAATCTATGAAGCTCCAGTTTCCAAGTCGGATGATGAGGATTTTGGGCTTGACCTCTTTGGGGATTAGTGGTTAGCTCGAAACCTCCTGAATTGTCTAGAGTAAGCAAAAAAAAATTTATTCTATTCATTAGACATATAAGATTGGCAGAAACCTGCATCTCAGAAGTATGTGACTATGTATTCTAACCGGAGTGAAGCAAGGATAAAATATTTTTTTTTAATAATATATGCCGATAGATAAAGCCTTCTTCACCTACCTGATTCGTAATCGAATAGTATTAGCATATATCAAATAAGTCCTGAATATCTTCTGTAGTTTGCGTATTACCTACTTTGCTAGAATTAGTAAAATTATCTATTAATTCATCGGGTGGAAGTTTACTATACCCATATCGAGTATCTTCACCATTTTTCCAATAAATTTCTTCACCCATTTGATATAAAGGTAATCTAGTAGCGTCTTTACTATCGAATAAACCTACTAGGTGATAATGTCTACGATTCTTATCTATAGCTTTAAATTTTAATCCATAAGTTGCATAAAGTGATGCATTTAATAAACCAAGTTTTGCTCGAATCATTTTTAATCCCGATTTATTAGTACTGCGAGATGCATCGGTATTATCAAACACTCGAGCCATTTTAAACATTAAACCCTGGAGATATGATATCGATTCAGGAGAACCCATGCATGTTTTGACTTCATCAGCTTTATATCGTGTTCTATCATCGATATCTCTAGCTGGTGTGCAAATTCTTAATAATTCTAAGCAAATTCGATGCCTCTCAGCCCGGGTTACAGTTGTGAGCCTATCTTCTCTGTAATCTTTACGGGATATAGTCTCAACAGCTGTCTCATTATCAGTGCCAGCATCTCGTAATTGCCTATAAGCTCTAAACCATTTCATATGATTAAAATTTCCATATTTCGAGATGAATTCTTCAGTCAATGATTCGGGTGGGATCTCATAACATTCTACAATATGATGCCTGTCTAAAGAGCGTATCTTTTCTAAAGTCTTCCTTGGTTTATTCTCCAATAATTCGGCAGTCTCACGATCGACAATAGTAGCATTAGATACATCTGCTATCTCCTCTGCTTTAATAATAGAGGAACATGCCTTCACTGTTTGGGATAATGATATCATAGTATCTTCAGGTTTAGAAATGAGTTCGATGACAAAAATTACCATACCCACATTTTGGAGAAAATTAACCATCCTTCAATCAAATAAGTGCTGGGAACGGAATCTTTCCAACATATAGGCCGTCCATAAACGAACAGTTGATACGTTCTTATTCCGAATGATAGAATCTATATCTGGAAATATTCTTCTATTCTGAAGTTCCCGGGGGAGACATTTCCATTTGGCATTCAACAACCATTGGAATAAACCTTTCTCTGTGATGGGGACGTTAAAAGATCTCTGCTCAATATGACATATATAATCCTTAATACACCGCATGCGAAATAACATCTGATTCGTCCTGACATTTGTTTCTATGTAACTAGGGCTCCAAAAAGTACCGAACCGGTACCAAAGTGGTATCAAAATGGTACCGATCTATAGTAAATTTAATATATGGGTTGTGACCTACTCATATAAATTTATAGTAAATTTAAGTATCGAACTGGTATCGAACAGGTATCGAAGTAATATCGTTAGGAGCCCTATATGTAGCTATTAAAAAGACAGAATGCTCGTCTGAACTAGGATTAGTGCAGGATACTCCTATTTTTAAAGTGCTTGTATAGGCAACTAAGTCTATGTCTTTCCATGACTCTTTCACATTGCTGAAGTCATGAGCCTTTTCTACCAGATCAGACTTGCCGTGATATTCCTTAATCCGTAATTCTGGAAAATCAGTCTTGAGAGCATGAACTATTTCTTGCATATCTTTTCTAAGGTGACAGATGAGCGATACGCTTGTCCGATTCTTAAAAGATAATAAAGACATTTGCTTAGCCCATTCCCAAAGTTCAGCTAATATTGTTTCTTTATTAGGAGCCAAGCAGAATGTCTTATCTTTTTGAGACTGGTAAGTATTGTGGATAATAGAGAGAGATATATTCTTATGAAGGGCCTTAATTCATTCAATGTTAAGGTTAGTTAGGTCATTATCCATTACAATAATATGCCTCGTGTCTTGGATCAATTTATATAACTTCTCTATCGATTAACCTGCCAGATGACTTTGTGCTTAAGCAATTATAGACACTATTTCATCAAGCCACAAGTCATATTGGATTGGAGAACATTTGCATTTTTTATTATATTTGCAATTATTAGTAATCCGATGTAAACTTTCTATCTGACATACTACCCTCTTATGATCAGGTAGATTTATATTACCATCGATATCACAATATGATTTGAGATTAAGTCTGGTAATAACTGTATTCGAATAGGAGTGGTGCGTGAATAATACTAGCAAATTCATGTCGTCAGATATAGTAAGATGCTCTAAAACATATGTTTTTTCTGTCTCCCAAGGTGATCCTACATAAATATCCCCTTCATCAGGTAGTGGCCTCATATATCTCTCCTCATATGTTTTTGTTGCTGTAAAAGGGTTATTATACTTGGTCCAGGATGGGAATTTTATAAAAGCTTTAGGGAAACTGGAGGCTTTTACATTGTGAGATGATTGCGGGAAATTTTTATTTTCTTGCTGGATTTTTTCTGCGATAAATGGGTCGCATTCAAAAACTTCCCCAGGTTTATCACTATTTTGCCAGAAACATTTTACAATGAATGTTCCACTGGTGATATATACATGGCCGAACCACCGCTGATCCTTGTCATGTATACGTTTACATAGTGGACATTCTAGTGGAGCTTTCCGATTAAAATATACGAAGTTTTCTGAGTCCTTTTCTTCGATAGTCCAATCCCTAAGATAGTTAAAATGCTTTTGCAAAACTAGGTCCATGCATTTTTGCAATACATCCTGACCCACAGATATTCTTAGCGGATTATTATTTTTTTCTGTGCTAAGCATTCAAGGTCTTACTTTAAGTCCTAAGTTAGTAGGTGGTTGAACCCTAGTGTGATCGAGCTCATTCCACCCATTATCTAGTGAGAATTGAAGAATACATTTTACATGACCTTTTTTTGTCGAACCAATTAAGCGAAGATTAAAATTTTGACCAGGCAATCCTCTATCAATATATTTGCTGAATTTTTCACCAGTTATGGTATATACTAATTCAGTAAATGCTTTAAGTTCGTAATGATCAATAAGAAGAGCCAGTGCGTATAAAATATGGTAGTTACACTTGCTAGGGTCTGATGATGTAGCGATTACTAATCCATTGAGAATATCCTCCCAGCTACAATCAAGAATTCGATACAAAGCTCTTATGAAAAATAGACAGATTCGAAAGAATACTTCTTGCACCTTAACACCAGTTGCTTCCATATCTTTTTGCGAAGCATCTATGTCAATTATGGCTCTTAAAGGTTTTTGATCATTAATACATTCATGAATTCTAGGTAAGCTACAGAGGGTGCCCATATTATTGTGGACACTTTTATTTTTTAAATAATAAAAAATTTTATTAATAAATAAATTTTAAAAATTTAATGATATATTTATATAATATTAAGGTATAATCCATTTAAATTTCATGCAATTATAATGATTCACTTGAAATTTATAATAAAAAAACCTTCGTACTGCAAATTACAATCAAACCGAAATTACAAATTGAACGAAAATCTTTTTTTTATTTTTTATTTTTATTTTTTTATTTTTTTTTAAAAAAAATTCAAAGCTAATATTGTTTTAGTATTTTGTAGGATCTCTATCGGCAGCAATGCAAGCTGCAATACGATCTGGTATACTATCTACTAATTAGCAACAAATTTCTGGCGAAACGTCTCATCAGGCTTGTTTAACAAGAATTTCAAGATTAATAAGGTTACTAGGCTTTGGTTTGCGACACACAGATATCTTGATTTTATGTCAAAGGTTTTTGATAGGATTTAGATCAGGCTTTGAACAGGCCAGTCTAATACCCTAATCTTGTGATCTTCAAAAAATATAATGGTGATTTTTGAAACATAGGGTTTAGTGTTGTTTTGCTGAAATAAAAGACGATTACGATCTGCATTTCCTGAATATTTTTTTAAGGTGGATATAGTATATTTGTGCAAAATCTCAACATACAAAGTTTCAGTAACATTATTAACTAATAAAACTAGAGGGCCAGTTCTGTGTCAAGAGAAGCAGCCCCAAAACATATGGCTAGGGCTTCATTTAACAGTACAACTTAGGCATTCGATGTCCCATTCTTCATGCGGTTCACGTCAAATTTGGAAAAGAACTTGCTGAAAAAGCTGAATAGATATTTCATCTGATCAAAGAATACATCTGAAGTGTTGGGTGGTCCAGTTCCTGCGAGCAAGACATCAGGTAAGTCTGTTCAATGCATTAATGGGGAAGATTAGTGGTTTCGGGCATGCAATACAAGAACTTAAATTTTCTTTTTTTAGGGCGCGACGAATAGTTTTTTTTGATACACGGAGTTTGATTTGAGCAGTAAAAATAGTGACAACTTGGGCAGCGTTTAAATGACGGTTTTCATTAGTTACAAGAGTTTTAAGAGCAAAGTGATTGGAAGTGATAAGGAGTAGTGGACGTCCAGGACATTTTCTTTGTGGTTCAGTGGTTTCTGCCTTATGATACTTACCTATAATATTTCCCACAGAAGACTTCTTGCAGTTAACATTAGCGGTGATAACACAATATGAATCTCCTCTAAGGTAACCATAGATAATGGCTCCTTTTTGTGCAACGGTCAAATCTTTTTCACTGTCTATTAAATCCGATTCTTGTTTTTTTAGCTAAAAAAAGGTAAAAACATGATTTTTTTTATTTAAAAAAAATAAATAAAGAAAAAATAAATAAATAAATAAATAATAGTTTTTTGATTTTCAGTTTGATAATAATTTATGCCTTTAAAGTTTTTTATCATAGATTTTGAGTGAATTATTATAATTACTT
>CAJVPV010002433.1:0-13172 GCA_910591835.1 Acaulospora morrowiae
TGAGTTGGGTCGGGGAAATTTGTACTTTGCATGTATTCTCGTGCGTGTGATGGTTCTTTATGATTTAATAAATAAACAACACCAACCTGATTGTGGGATTAAAAAAAAAAAAAATAAATAAATATTATACAACTATTTATTATTAATAATATATAAAATAAGCTGATTATTTTAATTGACAAAAATACTTGAATTTTTGAAATCTTAAATAATAATTATATAATATTTCAATTCAAAAATCAAATCTATCTATTTTAATTAATATATTTTCAAAAAAGTATTTAAATAATATTTCTAAATAATAAACTATTTAATAATGAAATTTGTAATAGAACAATTGAAATAATAATAAATATAATTGATAATACAAATATTTAAATTACTTTTTTAATATTTACAAATATAAATAAAACTATTGTTTGAAAAAAAACTAATTATTTTGATATCAATAAAAAGAAAATATCAAGGCAACAATTTTCATTTCAAAATACCTTTGTATTAATCTTATACAAGATATAAGGCTTAATATTATTTCATATAATAACAAGTATTAATGAAACCATATTTGCAGAAAATTAAATATATGTTGTTATGAGTTGTGCTACTTCATGAAACAATTTACATATTTTAAACTTTGACTACTATTATTTAAAATTACCAAAAGTAGCCTTAGAAGAATACAAAAGATTAAATAAAATACACAATGACGGATTATATAATATGCAATAAAATAGTATCTGTCTTATTAATAAATTATTTATTAATCAATTAAATCTTACAAATTTTGCATAATGCAAATTATATGTTAAAACTTGTTAATATACAATATATAAAACTGTTTAACAAAAAAAAAAAAAAACTCTTTTCGTTTTATTTCAGATCGCCTAAAATCCGCAGTAAAACGGCCAAAAGGATGCCCAAAGGCAACATACAGCCATAAAAACCTACAACAGCAACATCAGGAGTAAGGGTCTGGCCCTACCCAATATCTGGTCACAACAGGCAGCCAAAACAATGCAAAAAACAAAACTTAAACAGGCCTCAGAACGGTCAGTAGCAGAGAGCAGTACCTCAGCCAGTTGGCTACCTACAGCCGAAGATGAAGTAGACACCGCCTATGAATAGATAGAAGACACTTATATGGAAACAGAGGAATCCCAACAGGCACCCACCTTATCCATCCTGGCTACTTTCAGGAGTCAGATAAAGATCCAACACCTACTGAGCCAGATAGCGAAATGGAGGAAGAAGGAACGGCTGAACCCAAGTCATCCAAATTGCCCAGACAGCCATATGGACCCCCAACAGACTGGTACATCCAGTACGGCCACACACGCTTCAAAGCGGCCATCCAGACAGCCAATCTCAATGGTACAATAGAGCAAAAACTCAATGCAGTGAAGCAGGCAGTCACCCACCTTGACTCCTATATGGGAGCCTGGGTGGTGCAGCACCAGGGGGAAAAAATAATCATTACCTCCTTTGCTAATAATAAAGATTTATACAAAGCATGCAAATTAACTCTACAAGAAAATAATGAAAACCATATGTCAGAATGGACTGAGATCGACTTGACGGAAGCCAAAAACAGAACCATCCACATTTGAAATATTTCCCTAAATATCAACCAACAAGAAGTAAGACAGAAAATCGCCCAATACAGGAAAATTAAAAGTTTCAGAATGAATACAACAGGCATGTGGCAAAGCGTACTAGCTGAATTCGAAACAGAAGAGGAGTACGAAAAAATCAGCACAAAATGAAATATTTCATTCAAAGGAGAATTACTTAGAATATATCTATTCATTAGAACCTTTGAGATTAAAGAGACACAAGACAGATATATCTTAAAGCTCACAAACCTTCTACCAGGCACTATAGGATATGACCTATAGGACATAATCGAATCCACCAAGGCAGCATCATGCCACATCCCTCGCAACAGGAACTATACAAGGAAAAGATTTGTTTTCTTAAACTTTATCTCAGCAGAGTCAAAAGAGAAAGCAAAAAATACAAAAACACAACTGGGAGAAACAACACTCTTCTGGCATGAAACTGACACAAAGTTATGTGCCATTTGCAGTGCACCAGACTATTTAGCAAAAGATTGTGAAATCAAAGCAAAACAGCAAGAAAGGTAACAAACACTTAGGGAAAAAGCAAAAAGATACAATGGTTTATATCAAAAATATAAACCGGAGGGCACAAACCAAATCAGAAGAGTTCAAAACAAACAAACTAACAAGTCAGCAAATAATGATCAAATCAGGGCTCGAGAACAATTCAGCAGAGCAACAAGCCTATTTCAAAATAGAGGAACATTCGCTCAAATCACAAGCAATGCAACAAGAGGAGTTAACAAACTCACAGCAGGCAATCCAACAGTAATGATCAACCTACAATCATCACTAACAAAAGTACTTAAAACAATATAAGCGATAGGATCAGAGCTTAAACATATCAAGGAATCTATAGGCAATCTCAATCAGAGAATCAGATACTTAGAAGACTTTGTTTACTTCTATACAGTAGATAATGAAAACCAGATAAAAGGAGTGATCAAAAATGGAAAAATATACTTGGAGGAGAACCATCCCCAGCCAACTACTTCTGAATCCAAAGAATTCAACTACCAGAGGAAAAGACCAGCTACAAGCCCAGCAGCAGATACAAGCGACATCAGGGCCCAACAACGCAATCTTAACTCTAGGATGGCAAACATAGACAACACATTCCAAACAGTTGTAGGCACACTCAACCAATTGATAGACAGCATAACAAACAATCCACCTTAAATCCAAGACAATGAAGAACAACAATAAAGAACGAACCAGGCAAATCACCTCAATAAACTTATTAACAACAACAGAAATTCAACCAACTGGAACAGCAAATTTGACAAGTAACAATATATAACAACCACCTACAAGACACAACACAAAACAGGCAGAAAGCACCACAAGTCCAACAGAAACAGTGCAACATCAAACACAGGACATTACCTGGAGAATCGTCACACATAACATTAGAGGATTCAACAATCAAACCAAAAGAGACTGTTGACTGGCATATTGCCAAGATCAAACAATCGATATTGCAATTATCACTGAAACACAAATACAAACTGATGAACACAGGCATTGAAAATTCCAAGGATATCACACATTTTGGAGCAATAGCAGAAAAGAAACAGGAATCCTGATAATGATCAAGAAAAGAATTGCAAATCACATTGGTGAAATCAACATCTTGAGTGGCAGAGAAATCTGTATAGATCTGCAATTCAAAGGAAAGGAACACATCAGTATCATCGGAGTGTACATCCCATCCAGAAGTAACCCAGAACACTCATCAACAGCAAAATGGATACAAGAAAGAGTACTGGAAAGACAAAGTAGAGATTGGAACATAATTATAGCTGGAAATTTCAATGCTCTCATGGACTCCTATATGGACAAAAATCCAGCAGGAAGAAACAGACTACCAACATTAACAGTACTGTCCCTATTAACACACCTTCAATACATAGACACATTCAGAAAAGTATGGCCAACAAGACGCAGATTCACCTGGTCCAACTTACGAAACACTCATACTCGAATAGACTACATATGGATATTCCCTGAACAGAAATGGAACTTGATATATGCAGATATTACTATATCAAACATGCTTATACACAGTAATCATGACATTTGCACATGTGAAATCAATGTCACTAAAATAGTCTAACAACAGGAAAGACGACAAAAACCACCAAAAACAATTATCTTCAATTCCAAAAACACCAGCCCAGAACAATGAAAAAAATTTCAATAACAAATAAAAGAGCAAATTATAGAGCAAAATTCAAAACAAGATATAGCAGAAATGGACAGCAACAAACTTTGGAACATTATATGGCACGTCATCAGTAAAGCAATGCATCAACACATTAAGAGACGGAAATATCCAAAACATCACCAAGGAAAGAAACTAGTCCCACCTGAAAAGACACAACATCTACTCTCACTTAGGAAGATCAGTACATGGGAAAACTGTCTCCTCAAAAACAAAGGTGATTCGGACATAGCCAAGTAAGCAATTTTTAAACTTATAAATGAAATTGAACAAAAACACAAAAACACAAAAACAACAATGACACACAAATAGATAGGCCAGCTGGAAATGCAATTACAAAAGAATGGCTTCACAATATACAAGAATTATACAAGACAACAAAAAATCTGTTGCAAAAAGAAAACCAAGAAAGAAACAGAGCCATCATCAAACAACGAATAGAAGAAAGAATGTCCCGAATGGAACACGATCCCAAAAAAATAATCTGCACAATTCTGGATCAGCAAAGAACATGCATCACAATAAACAAACTAATAATCAAAACACCAGATATGAACGTTACTACTAACCCACAAGAAATCAAAGAAAGGTAACATCACATTTTTCAAACTCCACAATAGAAACCAGAGAACTGGACAAAGAGACCTGAAACAAATGGGAAAAAGAATACACACCACAACTAAACATTGACGTGACATGGTACAACCCAATAATACAACCAATATTAATAGACAAAGTCAAAGCCACCATTACTAAAGCAAAAGCAGAGTCTGTTTCTGAAAGATCCAAGCTTAACTATGCCATGCTAAAACACATTGGTAGCGAAGAAATCAAGTGAATCACATTAATTTTTAACAGAATTTTAGAATCAACAGAAATCCCAAAACAGTGAAACAAAATCAACATCTATTCGATTTTCAAGAAAGCAGACTGGCAATATGATCTAAACTGTACAAGACCCATCGCACTGCTAGAAATGATCAAAAAAACATTTATCAAAATTATCAACAACAGAATTAGTAATATACTAATGGAACACAAAATCCTTTCACCCCTTAACTGGGCAGGACTTTCAGGAGAAGGCAAGAGAGCTAGACAAGGAATGCTAGATCCTAAGCCAGGACATTAGCAAAGCCTACGATTCAATAAACCCAAAGCTTTTAAGCAAGGCTTTATAAAGAATCAAAGTTTTGACAACCATTAACAAGATTTTAAAAAATCTAACCAACAACAGAGAAACCAGAATCATCACATGTCATGGTCTTATGGACAGTTTCAAACCAGCACAAGGTATAGACCAAGGAGATACAATCTCACCTTTGCTATGGCGCATCTACTACAATCCACTAATTAGCAGAGTAGAAAAAGGAAATATAGGATACAAGTTTTCAGTTCAAAAACCCACAAACAATCCAAGTATATGGAGAAAACAAGAATATAGCATTTTGTCAATAACATATATGAATGATACAATCTGGATAGCAAGTTGCCAAGAACATATTGACAAGATCATCAAAACCACAGAACAATTTATAAAGCTGGCTAATCTTAGAGTAAACCCAGAAAAAGCAGTGCTTTTTACAATAAATAGTAAAGACACAAAAGACTTTCAGTTCCAAAACCAAGTAATCAAACCAGTGGAATCCAAACAAGCCATAAGAATCCTTGGGATATGGATCACAGCAACAGGTAGCAAAAAGCATCAGCATGAACTGATCAGGTAAAAGGTAAAAACAACAACATGAATTCTGAAAAGAGCCATGATCATGAACAAACAATGCAGATATATTTTGAATCAGATCATAATGCCAGCTATAAAATATATGCTACAAGACACATTTCTCTCAAATCAAGAGATCAACATTCTGGACAGTCAAATTAGACAAGTCTTCAAATACAAAATTGGAGTCTTGAGCACTGCTCCAAACAGTAGCATATATATTCATACAGGATACAAACTATTCTGTATAAAAGACAAACAATTTACATTACATACCAAAAACTGGATAACAAATCTGAATAAAAACAACTTGTGTGAAGCACTAACCAGAAGAAGACTGCAACACTTACAAAATCAAACATGGATACCAGAAAACATACTTCAGCCAGAAATGATGATCGACAAATCCAAGAAATACCTAACAAGCCAAATCCTATAGATGCTCAAAGAGGAAGACATCACAATAGAACAAAACCAAGACCATAGCCTAATACAAATGCATGACAGCACAGGACTGTACACGATTAAAGACATTATGGAGCAAACATGAAGCAAGAAAAATATCAAAAACATCAGGAAGCACAACCTAATGTTTATTGAACAGATCACCAATGCCCAACAAATACGCATATTCAATTGGAGACAAATCAGAGTAGCCACAGAATGTAAACTGATGGCAAAATGGTTTACCGAAATTAGAAAAAAATATAGCCAACCAGATATCTTAGAAAATAGGTACACAATTACATTGACGAATTTAACAAGACCCAATTCAATCTCTCAGCTAGAAGCAGCAAAAAGCCATAACATCCAAAAGCAAAGATACTTGGCATATATGATCAACCAACAAATACATATTGGAAGAATAGATCGCAGATGTAGAATAATAGATAACAAAGTAAAAGTACAACATATGTGACAAAGAGGAGGAGATTCACTTATAGACAAGTGTCAAGGGTGTGACCATAAAAACAACACAAAAGAGGGGTATATCAGGGAAATCAAAATAGACCAGGCAATAATTATTCCAGTAACCAAAACCGCACACAGTGCAAAGCTCCACAGTCAGATCTTAGGATATCTGGACAGAATACAAACATCACCAGGCACAATAATGCACAATATACAAAAACCAGAAAACAAAACACAAACCAGAATTAGCATCATAATTGATAGAAAACAAACAGAAATAGAAGACAAAATCACAAAATACATACAAACCAGCAGCTTAAATAAAAAGAAACTAGCCAAAATAACTGAACAAACGGAAAGCTGAAAAAGAATAAAAGTATATACAGATGACTTAATAATCTAGGAAGCAATCAACTGAACCAAGATAGGAGTGGAATGGCATATAACCAATCAAGAAACAGGAGAGAAAATTACATACTCAGGTCATACAGAATATTTTCCATCATCAACAAGAGCAGAATTAATGACAATCTTAATCATGCTAGTTCCAATTCCAGTACAAGCAGAAGTCAAAATATACACAGACAGCCAGGCAGCTATTCAAGGGATTCAAAAAGAAGACAAAGAAAGCAGCCAAATCTACAAAAGTGCAAACTGGATAACAAAAACTCTGATTAAAAGAATCATCAAAAAAAGACAAAGACAAACAATATTCATTAAAGTCAAAGCACACCAGAAAGAAGAGAGAAACGAAGAGACAAACAAATTGGCAAAAGAAGAAGTGAACAAAGGAGATAAAGCAATCACAACAGCCAATCCAAGAGCAGCAGCATGGGGAACACTAAATTGGAGAGAATATTAGCTAGACACGAATATTAAAAAATTTCCGAAAAACATGCAAAACACCAAATGGATAGCAAACTGGATAACACAAAAAAGAAACAGAGTATAGATTGAGTACAGAGACGAGCTACAAATAGACTGGCACTTTACCTGGGAAGCACAACACCAATCCAAAATAACTAAAATGCATACAAGCCGAGAAGATTACATATATAGAAAAACCAGGTACAGATTACTAAATGGCAAACTTCCTATACTAGATAGGCTAGCAGAAAGAAGACCAGATATCTACAAATCAAACAAATGCCCAGGATGCAAGGAAAGAAAAAGCCTAGAGCACTTAATGCACAAACACTGGCAATACAAGATAATAGATAAATATAAAAAGATAATAAAAGAAGAAACCAAAGGGTGCCAAAGAAATTGCAACAAAGGGAAAAAGAAAGAAGACTCAAAACTGAAAATGTTATTAATTACGAACTCGGAATGCACAAGAAACTATATAGTAAGGGGAATTCTAACCAAAGAGATAACCCGATATATATATCAGTTTGCAAGAGAAAAAACAAAAGAATTATGCAGAAGAATTATTGAGAGAATAACAAAAGTAATCAATGAGCTATGGAAAAAAAGATGTGAAGAAATCACAGAATGGGAAGAGATAAACAACATCAGCAGAGTGGACAAAAGAAAGCGGAGACATGGATCATATCAAACAGAAATCGAAAGAAACAAGGAAAAAGAAGAAATAACAGCAAATAGGAAAAAAAATCTGGGAAGGAAATTGCTAGAAAGATGGGTTAAAAACATGGACAAAATGATAAGAAACAATTTTTTCTATTTATATACTAGTGACATTAACAATAGTGATGCCTTGACACATTAGTTTCAACCTCTATCCATTAGGAAAAATTGATAGCAACAGCTGATATCTAGGAAACCTTGATATAGTTTAGCATACACTCATCAATTAATGTTATAGCATAGTTTATATATAAAAATGTGTATAAATATATGTAAATATTGACTTTAATAAAGTTTGTTAAGCAAGGTTAAGCTAGTTTAAAAAAAAAATAAATAAATAAAAAATAAAATTCTTTATTTGAATTTTAAGAATTGATATTTTTTTCGTTATTATTTATCACATGATAATTTCCGGTAATTTATGTTAGGGGTGTGTATGTATGTATGTATTATTATTATTATTATTATTATTATTATTATTAAATTATGCAACAATTTAAAAGTATAATATCTTTTAAGTGCTTGATGTTTTAACTTTCTTCATATTCTCCTAGGATTAAATACTGTATTATGGATTTTATGGATTCTATAAATAAACAATCATACTAGAACGTTAGAAAACTGTTTAATGTAAGCTAAGTATATTAATCATTTAGTATTTTTCAAGGCAATAGTACAATAATTTTACTCATCTTAATGATTGACAAAAATAACCAACAGATGAAATGTATTCATTACCACAGTGTTTGTAGATTAATATAGATTAAAGGACTACACCCTGCAAATTGTTTAAAAAAAAACTCAAAGTTTTGGTGGAAAATTATTTTTTTCCTTGTAGGTTTTTGAATCGACATCGCAAACAACAGCTACGAAAGGTAACATTTGTTGAGGATTCATGTAGTATATTTAACATTCAAAATCATGATAATATCCCAATGTATGAAATATACGAAGCAACTGCCACTTTAAAGAGGTGTTTGCAGATATAATAAAACTAAGAATAAGTTCAATGATGCTGTATTCAGTTCATTTTTGGTCAACCCAGAATTTTCGATTCAAAAATTCATCGCTTTTTTTTTTTTGTTCAGCAACTACGCGTGCAACTGTAACCGAATCTGCAGCGACTAGTTTGCATAGCGATATGTCCTAATATTAATTATCACATTGTTGAACGTCTAAAAAGTATTGATGGACATTAAAAGTCATCCATCCTTCGCTCGTAATCTGTTAAGGAAATCCATTTTTGTACCGACCACACAAGATAGCAATTAAGATATCTGCGTACAGAGTTGCTTTTTAAATAAACATAAAGTATTGATTTTGTATATGTATATAATGCTTTGATACAATGTCACTGTTTTTACAAAGTATTTAAAAAAAAATAATGAAAATCACGTTTCTTGATGCATATCTGTAGTATGAGACTGAATTAGTTACCAGGAAAATATATATAAGAAATTCGCTTGTAAACCACTCACCGACATCCAAGTATTCTTCATGTTCTACATGCCTAAACGTGTCTTCATATTTTCTGTCAATCCAACCTTTTGCATTGGTCCACATTTCAACTCCCTTCTGCCATTCCTCTTCCATGAATATCGGCCCATTTTTCCAAATCAATGGCTTGCATAGTTTTGATAAAAATAACACAAACAAACCCCCCCAAACCGTATATTCTCCCCACGAAGCGTATACTGTGTGAATTTTTTCATCGGACAATGGTAGATCCCAATTTAATAGTTGATAACGATCGGCTCTTGAAGATACTTGGACGTTACGGATCCTACCCAAAGGATCTATCAAACCACTTGCGCCACCGCCATCGCATCGAAGAACCCAAAAACCATTTTCGATGGCACGAACAGAGGCCATTCGCAGATGTTGGAGACCAATATGTGATCGCCATGTTTGGGCAGGTTGTAAAAATAAGTTTACCGGTGAAGCAGTATTAATGAGTTCGGGGAAATCCATGTCTAAGCATATTGCCGCCGATACGTTTAACGAAAGTTGCGTCTGATTTTTTTGTTTGGGCATCGCGATATTCGCAATAGGTAGCTGACCTCCTGGTCCGCTTTCAACTGTACGTGACTCTGCTAACGGAACCGGATGTGTTTTTTGATAATCAAATATCTTCTCTCCATCAGGGCCAATTAAAGTAAACATATTCTTTTTTTTGTCACTTCTTTCCGAGGGCATAAAATAAGTCAATCCTAGGAAGTATTTATGTTTTTTGGTTTCTTCACTTGCCAATTCCAATAACATTTCTAATTCCTCGCGCCGAAGATCTAAGGCGGACTCTCCCCAAAGAACAATCTTTGAAGATTGTGTTGCTAAGATGGCAGACTGGTGAATCATTGATTTCATATCAGCACCTTTTGTTGGAAGGACGCATCCCACTTTGATGGTTTTTATTGGATCGGAGTTATCCTCAATATCGTACAGACGCGTATTACCCCAGATGAGCAGTGCTAATCCACCAAATACTAAAAACAATCGTAAATAATAATTTTGGAAGAATTGTTTCTCTATTATATGATTTCGATCCCTATTAACATTATTGGGAATTAATGGCGCCTCTTCGTCTATTAAATTTCCTATCCTCTTATGCACATTATTCATTCCGTGCCTATAGATCAAAAAATCGACCGCGACTTGGGACATAAGAGCTAAAATGAAGTTGACTGCACTTAAGCCGCCAATACTCGTGATCTGCATTATTGAATCTCCTGAATAACCGGCATTGTTAATGGTGTACGCCCAGTCACCCCAAGAGCCCACCGAAACAATTGGGAACCAGCGACGAAATGACGACCAGGTTAAGGTCCAAATAACAGGGAATATAAACAACTTAAAAGTATAATTCTTATTAAAAAAACCAACTTTTCGGTTGGCGTATTTAATGACAAATTTTGATGTAACCATGGGAAGCATGGTGAAAAATGAAATCAAACTACCAATCAATAATAACACAATAGTATTATCAAAGTTGCTACTGCCCATGGGTGAGTTTGTTGGTTCTTTATATGCGAAGGTTGCACCCAGTGCAATTGTGACGAACAGCCATAAGTTAATGTCAAGAGGCGAAGTACGGACCAGAAGAAATATCAGTGGAAGGTTAAAAAGTGGTAAAAATGGTATCGGCGATACACCCAGACCAAACCATGATAATACAAAAACCAATGTATAGAGAGGCGAAATTACGAACGCACGCCTTAAGTACGTTAAACCTCGCATGATGAATAACGAATATATTTCTTTTGATATGATATGATATGAAATCAATTTATAAAATCACGGAAGGAAGAGTCAATTCAGCATCTCTACGTGTCTTTTATGTAATGAAGGTAACTGATCATGACGTCAATAGCAAATATGGTATTAGCTTGTTTTACAAACCTTTTTTGCAAACAAAGCACATAGGTTATTGTTTCCATATCTGGCAACAAGGTGATGGCTTTTAATGATCACTTACTGTGCTAGTTGAACTAATTAGCAGCAAAGTCCGATATGCTATTTAATAATGATAATAAAGTCTCAAATAAAAACTCTAAGAAACTTTATACGTGAAAAATTACAATATACAGTAGTATAAATAAGTATAATAGTTTGTCAATCTCTCTAGAAAAATCTAGATTCTTTTTTACTTTAATCAAATTGCTAAGAATATGTTTATTAAAATAATTCACATAATTTAACTATTACCTTATTACAAGTAAGTAAATTCAGTAAGCTATTATTGTATAAGATTAATTATTATTTTTTTTCGTATGAATAATATTAATTACTTATATATATAATTATAGAAATAAAATATTATTTCTTTTTAAAATCAAATATTAAAATCATAATCTTAAGATATTACAATCAATTTATATTTAAATTATTACTTTATCATAACTCCATGATTCTAAAAAATAAAAATAAAGTTTGTATTAATAAATAAAAAAATTTTTAAATTAATATTTAATTCAACTACATACTTATAATCAAAAAAATTATTTAAATTTTATTATTTTATTTTATTTTATTTTATTTATTATTATTATTTTTTTTAATTGGCTAAGGGCATTAGATGCAAAACAGTTTATTAAATATTTGTTTTGTAGTCATTACATCAAACACCTTTATAAAGTAGGCTATTGCTATTTTAAATACAAATTAATGCTACCTGATGATCATCATTTCCAGTAATCCCAGTTTCTCCTAGACCAATTACATATACCCAGCTATATGAATTTTAAACATCAAGTAAATGATTCACATGTCAGATAGGACTTATATAGGGGATAGAAATTCTACCACTAGTTTAAACCACCTAACCTACTAGGTTTAATCTCGACTGTATTTATCATGAGTAAGGCACATTATGAAATATTATTATAGAGATTGATTCCAGTATTCCATTTGCTATTATCACTGATCCTCGAGATATACCACTAACATAACACAGCACTACCATTTTCACCACCTGTGAAATTGGCATTTTTGCTTGGATTTCAATTTAATTTTGTAGATCCTCACTAAATTCATTTGACTTAATGATTTTTGTTTAATCTTCTCATTACCTATAGCTAATACCTTGCCTATCAGCCATATGATTAAGTTCTGTGGAACATCACCATTGGGATAGATCTACAAGCTTCAGATTGGAATAGATCAGCTTAGAATTAACCTCTTTATATTATATGATGGAATCTGTCATCATTAGTTTGAATTAAAGTTTGTGAACTTATTACCGAAATTAAACCAAAAGCCTTTTCTTATGCAACCTTTATTGTTTCGATCTGTTTTCAGCCCATGATTGTCAAGAAGACCAGAGGTTCTATCTTTATGCAGCCTAACTAAATTTGAAGATAGATTTGTTAGCTGATTGAATATAACATGAATTGAAAGTCAGTCAATCAATTATGAAGGTGATAAATTTTTATAACCAGGTGGGATTGAACCCTAGACCTTTTTCTGATAACTTATGAAGCATTACTACTGTACTATAGACCTATTCCTTAAATTGTAATGCAGGCAAATTTGCCTATATATTTAAAATTTTAATAAGTTTTTAAAAAATTTTAATAAAATTTTAAATATTAATTTTTATAACTTACTTATATTA
>CAJVPV010002434.1:0-13169 GCA_910591835.1 Acaulospora morrowiae
GGTTATAACCCACTTATGTTTTTTATATGTATGCGAGTCCATGCGAGTCTATGCGATTCCAATTTTCGGGACCATATTTATGTTGTCCTTAGTACTCTATCAAGTTTTGCATTCAAACAGTTTTATATGGAATAATAGTATCTTGTTTAAGTCTTCTTGACTCTCAAATCCCAGAATGACAAAGTTTCTTCTTTTTTCTGTTCAGCTATTGATTGGAATATAGGCTGTTTTAACCCTAAGATGTTTTGTTGTACTTTATAATACAAAAAGCTAAGATGGATTTTTTTATTTCATAAAGTTTAATAGTTATTTTATTATACTTTGTCATTGTTGTTTCATAGTTTTTTAGTATAGCAATTCTTGCTATAGAGTCATTTATTGGTATTGATTATAACTTATAAATATTTATTCTAGTGGATTTAAAGGAGAAGATGGTACTATTATAGTTGTGGTTTTTCTTATTGAGTCTTAGAGATTCTATTTCTTTGTATTTGTTAAGTATATTATAGATTTTTTTAGTTGAAATATAATTGGGAATGTCTAAAAGTATCATTTGATTTGAGGCTTCTAACTTTGTTAATAAAGAAAGCAACATTTCAGAGGATGTTTTTTCTTATATACTATTGTTTGTGATAATAATAATGTTTTGTTTCTGAATATGTTCTAATAGTTGATACTTATATTTGTATACATTTGTTGCATTGTTAAAGTATATAATTATTTATTTGTTTTTATCAATTGCTAATACCTGTATACTCTCATATTCTAGTGATATATCAAGCTTATTGATTATATGTTGTAATGATTCTTCTTTACTAATATATGAGATTGCGTTACCTTTAATTTTTGGTTGAACATTTTCTAAACAATTTGTTAAGTTAAAGGGATTTAAAATATTATGAAAGAAATTTCCTAAATTGGATTGAGTATTCATTTTGATTTTCCTTTTTTTATTTCTTTCGTTCTTTGCCAATATTTATTGAATCTTATATTTAAATCAGACAGAAGTTTTTTTTGTTCTTTGAGTTAACTTTGTTTATATATGCTTTCAGATCTTTCTTATATTCAAAGTTAATGGCATACTATCCATTATCATTTGAAAAAAGTAATTGAATAAAATACTATTTGCTTTTTGAGAGTTTAAATATATTGACCAAATATTTTATTTGTTTTGATTTGTTGTCACCTGATATATTTGCTATCATTATTTTAGCTTTGTAGGTTTCTTTTTTACAAATATAGAAGGGATTTGTTAATTAATATTACCTGTTTCTTATTGTATAGTCAGGTATCATTTTGATGTCTAGGCTTTAAGTTGAAGTAAAAGTATTGACATTTATATTATTATCTAAAGAGTGTTATTCTTCTATAGTTAATTTCAGAATCTGTGCTTTTTTTGCTATGATTGAATTTTCTATTGATTGTTTTTTTATTTCTATTTTTAGGATTTATTGTTTTGTATTTGTGAATTTTTAACTTGTATTTCTCTATATTATATCTGCTTGCTTAACATTAAATTGTTTTAAGTTTTCTTGTGTTGGTTGGAATATATTCAGTATCTAGGCCACTTGCTGGGGATCCTTAATTATGAATCCGTTCAAAATATTTATATTGAGTTAATTGAATTTTCATATTTGTTTAATATATTCTTTAGCTAGAGTCCATTTAACTATAATGTTTAAGTTAATATTGAGAAGTTTTGCAGCTATAGTATCAATAATTATAATATTTATAAGTACTTTCAGGTCTAAAATTTATGAAACTGTATTAATTAATTCATTTTCTATAAGTGTATACAATTATCTTTAGTTTTCTTTATTATGGTTGCCTTTTAATGTTCTAAAGTGATTGATTATTTGCTTCTTCAATAAAATTGCTAAGATTTTGCCATTGTATTAAATATGTGTAGTTATATTATATATGTTGTTTTGTTGTTTTTCTATTGTTTTTCCATTACTTTTTGATTTGAGTGTTTGTTGTGATTAAGGAATAAATATGTGATGCTTTATTTGTTTGTTTTTTAACATATGTTTTTCTTTTTATTTATTTGTTTAACACATGTTTTTGCTGTTAATCAAATGACTGTTATGTTATCTAGATATGTTTTTAGGTATACATGAAGTGTTTTATTGATTCTGATAATTGATTCTATTGATTTGTTTTGCTTTGGAAACTATGTGTTAGAATTATTTTTGTTATTAGGTTTGCTTTGATTAGATTATATGTTTATATTGTGACAATATATTGGACATATCTATTATTATAATATTTTTTATTGTTATTAATTAATTACTAATGCACTTTTTGTAAGAATCAGGTCATATTATATGAGATCTGATGAAATTTGTATTGGATATGTTGTGTTTTGTTTTTCTTTTTATTCAAGATTTGAGAAAGAAAACTTTGATATCTCTTTGGTTTTATACTAGTATTCAAGATTATCTGATTTATTAGATATGATCTGGCCAGTATAGAATTTTATTAATGTCTAGAAGAAGTGCTTAACTTGATATATAACTGGCTAACAGCTTGAAAGATTGATACTAATTTTCTTTCTTCTTGGCTTTACTGTAAATTGTTTATTATGTTTCTTATCTTCTTTCTTGTAAAAGTTTGCTTTTTCTGAAAAAGACACTTAGAAAAAAAAAGAATTTGGTTAGTTTTAAAGCAAAAATTATCTGTTGTATTTGGAAAACCTTGTTTAATTTCTTTTGTTTTCTTAAGTTTTTACTTTTTTTTCTTATAGTTGAAGATGTTTTTTATTGTTTTTTTAAAATTACCAAAAAAAAAATTTTTTTAGAAATTTTTTGATCAGTGGAAAAAGTTGTGTGTTTTACACCATATATGTTTATTTTTAGAAAATATTATTATAAATAATGTTTGTTAAAATAATTTTTTTATATATTTATATTTATTAAAAATTAAAATCTACAATTATTTATTGATAAACTTAACTTTTCTTAAAAACAAAAAAAAAGAAAAAGCAACTTTATTTATCTTTAAGATCATATCTAAAAATTATAAATCAGCAATGGGTATTTAAGTATTAAACTTGTTTATGTATAAAAGTATTGTACAATTATGTTTTCACTTTCAATAATTAAATAAATATAATAAATACTTGTTTGATTATGGAAAAAAAAAACAATTATTTATTGATAATTTAATATTAATATATTTGATATTTTTTTATTTTTAAATCTAAAAGGCTTGCTTAATTTTTTAATATTTTTAAATTAAAAAAAAACTTAGTTATTCTTATTAAATATATTTGAAAAAGGATTTTATGAAAACATTTTTTATCTTTAAATTGATTTTTTATTTTTAATAATTAATAAAAATTATTTATTATCAAATTAAAAATTTTTTTGTATTAAATAACCTGTAGTAAATTTTTATTTCGATAACTTATATTGATTGTTTAAGACAAATTTAGTAATTCAAAAATTTTTGGGTTCGTTTAAATTGATTAAATCTTTTTTTTTTAAAAGTTATGCTAATTGTATTTATTATATTTGATTTTTTTTATACTAGTTAAATATAGATTAAAATCGGTTTTCTATTATTTTGTTTATGTAAAGAAATCTTGATTATTTATTTGAAAAAAATTCCAAATCAACATGTGGTTATTTATAGAAACACTTTTTTGGTATTAAAAAAATTTATTGTTTTTTTTCAAAGACGGATTTAAAACCTTTATTAGAAAAATTTTAATAATCTACTTTTTTGATTAAAATATTTCTATAGTTAATAAAAGTTATCGTATGCAGCAGGTTGTTGGGAAGTAAAACGGCTAGTTTGTCTCTTCTCAGCAGAACGCATCAGTATAGCTATAACGCTTTATTGAATATTTTTTTCTATTTGTTCTCTCTACTGCTACTTTTACATGCCGCGTACTGCGGTCATTACTCCAAAAGATATTAAACGGCGATCATTGGACGATCAAACAATTCTGAAGTTTAACGTATCGTGTTTACGCGATTTCTTAACTACAAATTAAAAATCTCATTGGTAGTAAGGAATATATTGATCCAAAGCGTAAAGAGATGATAAGTCGCTTAGGTCACGTTTCAGAAAAGGGTGTCGAAGAGGAATCAAAGCCTCCTTCGTTAAACAACAAGTTGAACCAAACATCAACGAAGAAAGATCAGACTTAATCTGCCATTCTTTTTTATAATTAATAGTAACATAAATCACTATATACAATATCTTTTTTTTGAATAGTATCATTTTCAATTTTTTAAATAATACTTTTCTTTTTTTCTCTAAGTAATTTTTCAGGTGAAATGATTAATACCCAGGGTAGGTACTGTATAATATAATAAGTTTTAAGTTAAAATAAAAAAAAAATAGTATAAAAAAATAATACCAATAAAAAGCAATTTTTTTTTTTGTAATAATAAAAGAAGCTTTTACTTATATTTTATGAAAATGTATAAGAATTATTACTTGTCGAATTTATTATACAGCATGTTTCTTTGATATCAATATTTTATATTTTATATAATTTTTTTTGAATAAAGTTGATATTTGTTCCATTTTATAATAATACATGTTTATTAATTTTTTAAATTAAACGTTATTACAATGTATAACTAACTTGATTTTTTTTTTCTTATTTTCCAACAAATATTACTTGTTAAATATTATTATTATCAATTTCTTTTTGTTAATATTTTTTACAAATAATAATATGACGTGTGTTACATCGTTATATATTTGTTATTACTTATAGCGATATCCAAGACTATTTTTCCATTGGTATTTCCACCTTTGGCAAATTACAAGTGCCATTGAAACATTTCCCGTTATCTCCGATGGTTCCAATTACATAGCGACAAAAATATGTGCTGAAGTCGTTTTATTTTTTATTAGTACTAGATACTTGCTTCGGACTGACAAAGTCCTTTACTTATTAGATTGCCAATAATTTAACGTAAGTCTAAAGCATTTAATTCTAACTTTGTTGAATTCGCTGTTTATCAGATCATACGTATAAAGGATCGAGTGATTCTTGAACCTGAATAATTTCGGATCTCTTGCCTGGATTGTCGTTTCAACAGACCAATAAAAGTTAGAATATCCACAATAATCTAAATAAATACACTAACAATATACAGTATATCAATTTCTTTTATAAGCAAATCTTCATGCTATAAATATCGATATATTCTTGAGGTGTCTCGTCACTTTCTAACCTAATAAAATCTGAAAAACCAACCTTCGAATTAAAAAGAGGATATCTACTTATGGGTTCCATAGTAAACACCTAAACTGCAAATATCTGACTTCTTGCTTGTGTTCTTAAAATAGTATGAATCAATTTTTATACAGTTCAAAAATCAGCAAGTTTTATATTTCGGTGAAGGATGAGAGTATTCCTTGGATGCTGAAAATACTGTAGATTAAATTAAAAATTAAAAATATACTTAGTATACGAATATTGATCATTTATTGTTTTGCGGTGCACCAATCCCAGTAATAACATGTAAATCCATAATTGCATTTTTAATCTGTTCTGTTTAGGCATGCATTTCGGTTTAGTAATTTAAAAGTCTCTTTAAAGTGTTGATTAATTACGATTTACACGCGCGTATGCGTAATCAATAAATTCTCGTTAAGAATACATCGACTATAGTTTAATTATGTATTTTAACTTATCTAATTGCCAAAACTTTTTTGATATACTCCGAAAAAAATTTTATATAATTTTTCCAAGGCCACCATTGCCTATAACTTTAATATCCTCGAAGTTGTCATATTTGAATTTCCACAATACTGTTTATGGAGTTTTCAATGGCCAAACCCTTATTATTCTATACGATACATAATTACTGTATTTTTGTACGGTATATAATATTGATTTGTAAATGTGAGTATCATCATCGCCAAATTTAACACATCTTTATAATAAATTTTTCGACAATGAAAACTAGCGTCTATTGAAACTCTCAAAGCACGACCTGTCAAAGAAGGACTAGCGCTGATTTTAAGATGGACTTTTTCTGAGATAAGATGTATTGGTGAGAAAATTTTGTGGAGACACTTTTTTTCCGGGATTACTTAATGACCCGTGAAACTCGCATGTGATCCATTACACTCGCAAATCAAAATTTTAATTTTAAGAAATAAATTTATTAATTACGTAATAATGACGCAATGTCAAAATTGTTATTTGAGAAAAAAATTAGGTGTCTCGGCGAGACAATAAAACAATAAACCATAACAAATATACAGTATAAAGAAAAATATTTACTATACATAAAAACGAGAATTTGACCACTGACTATTAAAGGGTTAATGAATTCTTTGTGTCGCACTGTATTAATCATATTTTAGCTGTAGTCTCCAGGAATGACTTTCCTACATCCGTAAGTGCTGTGCGCAGTATCACATTTGGAAGTATCAGTGCAACAGCGAATACAGAACAATTCAGCATCGGGCTCGACCAAATTCACAAAGTTCTTATATCCCACACATCTTGCACCGCTAGGGGCTTTGGTATCGTATTGACCACCTTCATCATTTGAACTCAAACCGTATGCGTCTCTGTTAATAGTGCCAGTGACCTGGATGTATCCATCCCCAGTGGCGAAATGGGCTGATCTGATGAAGTTATCGGGAAAGATTCTAACATTGAGTCCATCCGGGGCTTGATTGCAAAACGCAACTCCGTTACTTTCGCTATCAGCAATATTACCGCCATAATCTGGTGGAAGAAATGAACAGTAGATGGAGTTATCTACCAATGTGGCTTTGCGCTGGCTTGAATCCGTATCACGGATATTTAGCATGGGTATGCTCATGGCACCAGTTGTAATAACTATGAAAATGATCAAAAGTATGGATAACTCGAATGACCTGAACATTTTTGTAATGATGAAGCGAAGTTGATTGTAGGTGAATTTTTTTCGATGCTTTATATAGGGAAAACGGGTGCGTCTGGAAAAATAATTTTGACATATTTCGCGATTGCGCGACTAACTAAAATGGGTAATTCGTGTCCATATGCTTCAACATCTGATGTACCGGAACAACTATATGAGATTTCTTAATCTACATTTATAAGGAATCACTGCTTCAAATCGCTTTCACTACATGTTGAATTTGGTTACTTATTTTAGGAACAAACCTATTTTTAGGTTCCTTGCATTTACCAACATCGTGTTAGAGTTGTTATTTTAAGTCATAAATCCTAAGGATTCTTATGTCATTACTCGCTAACCATATGACAATTGATTACCTTCATTCACAAAGCAAAAAAATTTTTATTCCGAAAATTCCCAATGTATTTTTGGATTCAAAAGTATAATTACGTCCTGTTTCCATAGCAAAGCCCAGTGATCTCCAAAATCACAATGTTCATTTGGAAGATTGTCTTGGAATAAAGTGAAGAAGCATGACAATGATGGAAGAACAGATCTCACCATATGATATCGTCCTTTCATTAAGATAAACCGTAGCAGTATGAGATCATGTAAAGATGATGAGCAAACAGTATACGGTAGAAACTATTTTATATCCAAAATTTGAAAACGGTCGGATATGGTTAGGAATTTCTATAAATTGGTTTTTTTAGGATGTGATTCTTTCGGAAAATCTAGGAATATACATAGCATGTCTGTAGCGAACTCAAGATTGAGCACCTTCAATAAGCCCGAATTTCTAAAAACAATCATCTAATGCTTTTGCTGCACATGATCTCGGGATTTAAATTACGGTGGGAAATTTCTATACCCAGAAATACGCATGTACTTTCGTGATCGCACAATTTAACAATGATCCATTTTTGCGCGTTATCTGTGCCAACCCCCTTTTTGGTGGTCGTATTCTCCACACAAGGGTATTTGTAGTCAACGCCACGTCATACGGTAAATCATGAATCTATTGATTGTTTATTTTCTATTTGTATAAGCCTCCGAAAGCGTTCTATTTTTCTTTTTTTGTAAGATCAATTAAAATCAAACTTTTAGTTTAGAATGACGAAAAAAGTAATATTAAAATAATATTGACTTCGAAGGGTTAGAATGAATGACAACAATGATGTCGAAATTTCGAATAGGTCGATATGGTTAATTTAAATTCTAGGCGTTTTTAAAAAATCCTTTGTAATGCATTTACTGGAAGCGGACTAAAAATTTTTTTAAAAAAGCTCTAACTATAAAATATGCCTATTAATGTCGTTGGTCAACATTTTAAAATAAGTATCTCTCTACACCAAATATAATCTGGCGCGATGTGTATATAGGGGTAATTATTGATTGATTGGTTGATTGGTTGATTCCGGTGTTGCTAAGCCTTCAGGGCGCGAACTTGGGATTCGCCGCTGGTCGCGTTAAAGTTTTCCTAAAAGTGACAATAATACATAAGAACGTATTGTTGAAATCGTTGTATCTTTCCTCTTTTGCTGAAATAACAAACTTTTTGATGTGCGCATATCGTAATAACATAGCATTTTAACTAACTTTAATCACAATTTGGTCGAAAAAATTGTCTTGGCAAATATACTGTTTATTGTATGCGTGTGTGTATATTTAATGATCTTTTATTAAATATCGCAACGCATATTTTTAGACCTTTTTCCTTGCCATTTTACATTAGACCCATTTGGTCAAGACCCTCAACTTTCCCGTTACTGTACTTTACTCGATCACCCAGGACCATAATTCGCGGGATATACAGTGTATTAAGAAAAATATTGCAAAAATTTTTACATTAAATTTTTATTATGAAATTGATAAATAAAAAATTTATGTAAAAGAGTATAATCACAAAACATATTTTTAAGATATACTGTATATTTGAAAAATACATTGATTTTTTACATTAATTTTTTTTTATTAATTTTATTAATGAAAAAAAATTTTTTTTCCTTTTTCTTTTTAAAATAAAATAAATGCCTATAGATTTGGTAATATTTAAAATTCTTGTTATCCGACACAATTTATATATACTGTATATATTATATTTAGAAATTAACAAATTTTTAATATATATACTGTATATATATATTACTTTAAATATTTATTTTTAACAAATAATAGTAAATAATAATAATAAATTGATGGAAAGAATCATGAGTCACCTTGTTTTGCAATATACTATATACTGTATATATTTAAAAATATAAAGAACAAGTTTACTTAATAACCTTTTTTTAAATATATTAATAAATTTTGTTAAATTTTAACTTTTTTTTTTAATGGGTTAAGTGCAATATACGTATAACTTTATTGATTATTTTGCAATTACATAGTCATTACATAAACAGTCTATTTTTAAGTAAACTAATGCTTCCATCCATTTTTACCCAAATACCAACTTACACCTCATGGGTGTATCCATATTTAGATTTATGCTATATCTTTCTACTTGTAAATATAGGATAAAAAAAATCCTATTTAACAGTTGAAAAACCTTTCCAGTAGTCTTTTTTTTGATTTTTAATAACCCTATTCTCTTCTATAAATAAGTCACTAATCTGAATTGAATCAATATCAAATGGAATAGTGGAGATTCAATCAAGTTTCAAAGTCTGCTAATCCAGTTTAAAATATTAACTAATTGAATATAACTTATTCAAGAAGCCAATTAACCACTTTTTCTCACACGAAATAAATTACCTTTTTAAAAAATTCTTGAAAAGCGATAAGAAAGTGAAAAGAAAAATGGGAGTCAGTCAAGCAACAACTTCAAGTGTAAAAAGAAAAAAAGATATAGAAAGGAAAACAATAAATGCTACTAGAGAAACAAGAGTAATGGCAACTACCATTATCAAGAGAGGGCCAGGCAGACCAAAAAGCTTGAATAAAGAAAAAAGGAAAAAAATATCAGTACGGGCAGCAAGCATGGATATGAAAAAAGGGAAAAATAAAGAAATCGAAAATGAAGAAGAAGAAACAAAGAAAGAAATACAAAAGGCAGTAGAAGAACAAGAAATAAAGATTGAAGAAGAAGGACCAAAGACAAGAGAAGAAAGTGGAGATATCATAGGACCAGACATTAGAGCAGGAGAAATGGGAGCATATGAAGAAAAGACAAATGAGAAAAAAAAGAAGGAGCAGCCAAGAGAAGTGCAAAGAAAACCAAGATATGCATGTGAACTGGAGCTTGCAACAAGTTCAGAATCAGCAAAAATGCTTAAGATAGTAGAGGAAGCATGTATAGTCTTTGACTCTTTCTTGGGGTGAGAGTAGAAAGAGAAACAGTGGAAAAAAAAAAAACAATCATTGCCATTTTTGATAATCTTATTGATATGCAGAAGGCATGTAACATTAACTTTGATACAAATGAAAATAAAGAATACTTAATCCCGGTGAAACAAAGGGAGCATCAATTAGAAAAAAAAAATACAGTGATAGTCAGAGACATCCCCCTTTTGACAAGCGAAAGAGCAATTAAGGTAACATTAAGAAAGTTTGAGGATATTCATAATGTAGATATTCAACTAATAGAAATGTGATTAACAGCAATTGTGACTTTTAAAGAAGAAAAAGACGCACAATTCTTAGCTAAGATGTGGTCAATTCCATTTGAAAAAGAATACCTGAGAATACTTCCAAAATGAGAAGAGAAAAAGGAACTAGCAAGAAGATCCAAATATATACTTAAATTGACAAGATTGCTAGCAGGTACTACTGCATACAATTTAGAGGAAATAGCAAAAGAGACTAAAGGAAAAACCTTGTACATTCCAAGAATGGGCAGATACTTTAGGGAAAGATTTGCATATATAGCATTTGAAACAGAAGACCTATTAAAAGAGGCAGAAAAACAAACTTTCAAATTGGGTAGGACAACAATCAATTTTGTGGATCAATACGAAAGATTATGCTATAAGTGTGGACAGAGTGGACATATCGCTTTTCAATGTGAGGAAGTGAGAATCCAAAGAGATAGATCGATTGCCCAAGCAAAATTTGAATCAATCCAATCAAGATTCAGAAAGGGACCAGAAATAGAAGCACCAATATCTTTCGCAGAGATCTTGAGAAAGCAGAGCAGATTCAAATCAGTATACAAAAAAGAAAATGGAGAATAGGAAGAAATCAGAAAGCGATTGAACAGTTTAAAAGGAAAAATCAAGAGCATGAAAGACAAAATCAATACCCTATGAAGTTGGTGAATGGCGAATCAAGAGGAACAAAAAGAAGTAAAGCACAGCAGGAAAAGAAAAGAAGAGCAGCAAACACAATATTAGGATGCAGAAAAAATGAATATCGAGGAAGATGAAATCCCTTTGGCAATATACAAGGCAATCAATGACGAAGTAGAGAAAGATAAGATAAACTGGAGAAACAAATTGAGCAAATGGGAAGAATACTAACCGAATTGTTGGAAAACGGTCAGGCAGTAATCACAAAAAAGAAACAGCAGTCACAGAGACAATAGGGAAAGAAGCACATCATAACAAGTAGAATAAAATATGACATTATAACAAGAAAACAACAAAAATAACAAAAACATCAACATATATAAGGAAAAAAGAACAAATATAGAAAATATAAGAATTGGGACAATAAATATGAACGGATTAAATGAAGAGTTTAAAAAGCAACAATTGCAAAACTATTACCACCAGAGTGACATAACTATAATGGAAATATTTGATACCAAATTCAAAAAAACAACAAATAAAAAAACAATGGAAGACAATAAATACAAAATATTTTGGGCACATACAGAAAAACATTCAGGAGAAGTAGGAATAATAGTACAAAGAGACTGGGCCAAACATATTGGAAAAATAACAAGATGGCTAGAAAGGATCCTGGCTATAGAATTAATATTCAAGGAAAGACATAGTATAGGAGTAATACAGGTATATGTTTCACCACAGTTAAGCCAAGAAAGAAAAAAAATGATAATGGAAATGCGAAAAATTTTAAGAGAATGAAGAAAAAAACAAGTAATGGGGATAATAGTTATGGGAGACATGAACACAACAACTAAAGACAATATGGATAGGTTAGGGGGAAAGGAGCCAAAAGAGAAAAAAGAATGAATTAAAATACTAAAAGAATTTGAATTATATGACATGTACAGATAATATAACAAAAACGTAAAAGAGTACACTTGGGGCAATGAGACAAGAAGCAGAATAGATATGATATAGCTCTCAGAAGATATGAAAGAATTGTGTAAGAAAGCAAGTATAATCGATATTAGACAACAACTAAATACAGACCATAAGGCAGTCGCTACAGAAATAGACTTATATACTATCACTAAAGGCATAATAAGAATAAGAACAATAAACAAAAGACAAGTGTATGATTATGGGCAGATGAACGAAATGAAATGGAAAAAGTGGAGAGAAGAAATTAACCAAGCAAGAGGGTTGGGGGAAAATAAGGAATAAACAGAAAATAGAGAAAGTGAAGAAACAAAACTGGAAACAAATATCAAATGGCAAGAACTGAAAGAAAGATGGATAAAGGTAGCAGAAAGAATCATTCCGAAAAAAACATTGAGGACAGATGTACAGGTGTTTAGTAAAAAGATTAAAACAGCACAATTCATAGCTTTTAGAAAACTGAACAGAGCTATAAATATTGCAAGAGAAATGGAGGAGAAAGAAAAATGGAGAGATAAGAAAAGAGCAACAGAAAAAAGAGACAAAATCAACAAATATATAAAAGCATTGCTGGAAACAAGAATAAAACTGAGATACTTGAATGGAACCAAAAAAATTGAAGAATGGAGAATTGAAATGGAACAAAAGAGGAGAGATATAAAAAAGTTGTGTGAAATTGAAGCCAGACGATTAAGACAATAGTGGATTTTGGAAGCTATAAAGAAGAGGGCAGAAAAATGGCAAAAAAACAAGAAACGGAAAAATCTGATATCAAGTATCCTGGCACGTGATATAGCAAAGAAGCAGATTGATAGGGTGTGGGATCAAGTCATGGGACATATGAAACTGGAGGAGGAAAAAGTTAAAGATCTGATGAGGGAACACTTCGATCAGCAAAATAGGATTAGAAAGTGGAAATTGAAAGAGTACTGGAGAAACTGGCTGAAGGAATACAAAAATCTGCTGATTAAAATAGGAGATAAAGACAAGTATAAACTGATGGAACCAACATCAGAAAATTTTTTTGGCGAAGATCTTCGCAAATCTTCGGGCGTAGACCTCCGGAGAACCTCCGTCGTCGTTAAAAGACTCC
>CAJVPV010002435.1:0-13165 GCA_910591835.1 Acaulospora morrowiae
TTAATATAATTATTATTACTTCGAAGATTTTTAAATTTTTTTGAAATAAAAATTTCTGGAGTTTATTATTTTAAAAAACTTTTATATTAAAAATTTCTTGATGATAGTAACTATAAAAAATTTTATTTAACTGATTATAAATATGTCTTTAATTTTTAACTTTTCTTTTCTAATCCAAAAAATAAATCAAGTCCTGAAACAGAAATCAATAGAAGTTATATATATCAAACCTAAGTCCAGACCATTTACAAACAAGACAATCCAATGGAGCAACTATTCATCACACTTCTCAGAGAGCCCTCTAATCAACAACACATATTTAGGCAGCAATGTCAGATAGTATAAAAAAATTTTTAGTATTACCAGAAATTATATGATTTGTGAAAGCACCTCAGTTCTTCAAACTTTTGAATGGCATCATATTCTACATGATTTAAAAATTATCAATTAGTTCAACAAAAATATCAAAAGGACGCACAACAACAGCTATAGCAACCTAATAGCGTTCAGAGTTAAACTTCTCTCAGAAACACTTCCAACTCACCAAACACTTTACCAATATCATTCTGATTAATATCCAAATAAGTATTGTTCAAGATATGAACTTTACACTAAAGACATTCAGCATGTCTTCAAGTGTCTTGAAGCCTTAGAAAAGACCAATCAAATAATAAACAACATCAATTAAATTTTTCATCCAGATAAAAATCTCAAACCGATTTCTTACATATGGCAAGTCATAGAACTGTCAGACATCACCAACTGGATCAAGGCATTAACTAAATTTCTAATTCAATTATATAATTTAATCTGGAAACCACGATGCAACACCACTAATACCTTATCTCTTACAGATATCAAATGGAAATCAAACGAATCACTGAACACCACCAATTTAGCCAAACCAAAAAGAAATTATACTGCTTCTAGCAGAAGCTCACATTTCAATAATATTCAAAATGAAACTATTATAAACCTATTGACAATTGTCACTAACTCTTTTATTCAATATAACTATAATTATAACAAATGTATTCAAAAATTAATTTCATTTCTTCCAAATACTATTTCCCTTAATACTGAGTAGGTATTTATAGCTGCTCGGTGCCACACAGTAAGATATATTATTTTAAACTTTTTTTTTAATATTAGTTGTATGGTTACTATAGGCAAGCTAGTATTTAACTCATTATATTAACATATAAGAGATGTTGTTTCTTTTATGATATATACCTTGTTATATACAAATCAAATAAAGAAATGATGTTTATCTACTTAAAAAAAAAAAAATATTTTTAATTTTCAATTTAAGTATTATTATTATACTGTATATATTTTTTTTGATTGAATATTTTAAAATTAAGAAATAAAGTTTTTAAAAAAAATCTATACCTTTTAAAAAAATTTTTGTCTTTTATAATATATAAATTTTATTAAAGTATTTATTTATATTTAATTTTTTTTTTAAAATTTTTTACAAATTATTATTTTTTTATATTTTTAATAAAAAACATATTTAATATTTTTGAATAGCTTTTAAATATTTTATTTAATTAAATTATATATTTATAATTTATAATTTATTATATATAGGTTTAATCTTAAATATTCTATTTTTTATTTGTTTGAAAAAAATAATTAGAAAAAATATATTTATATTATTTATGTTTTGTATTTTTTGTTTAAAAAATTAATAATTATTAGGTAATCTTTTAGTTTGTTTATATTAAAGTTCTAAAAAATATTAAATTTGTATTGAAATAGTATTGAAATAATATTATTTTATAATAAGTTTAATATATAAATTATAATCTGCTTATATAAATTTATAATAAAATCAAGTATCAAACCAATATTAAATTATTGTTGAAATAATATTGTTAAGAGTTCTAATTTATATTAACAATATTTTTTTTTAAATTTTTATAATTAAATATTTATTTTATGAAGTTTTAAAAATATTTATTTATTTTTTTAGATTCTTAAATTTGAATTTTTTTATTTGTTATATATATAATATTTCTAATATTATAAGTTCCTATATATAATAGATTGATATTAATACTAATAAAAAAATATTTTAATATATTACTATAAAAGTCTATATTTTGATTATCTAAAAATATTTTTTTTATTTTTGTAATATTATTATTAAGTAATAAATTATATAATTTTTAAAAGAATTTATTTGCAATATATTTTTTAGTAATTTATTTTTTAAATATAAGTTTTAATTTAATTGATTTATTATTATTTATTATATTTTTTAATTTTGTTAATCTGATATTGATAGTTTTTAACACAATATAGATTATATTTTATAAATCATATATTTTTAATATATTGGAATTGAATATTATTTGTTTAGTTATAATTTATTTGTTTTTTTTTTTTTTTATTTATGTAATTTAATTATTTTAGATTTTTTTGTATTTTATAAAAGAAGAAAACCTTTTTATTAAAATAATTAAACTGATTTTTATTTCTTTTCTTATAATCTTAAGTTTAAAGTTTTTTTGCTTTTTTATAATAGTTATATATTTTGATATTATTTTTAGTGTTTTATCAAGTTTTGTATTTAAATGGTTTTATATATAAAAACAAAATTTTATTTAAATAATTTTGATTTTTGAAACCTATAATAATAAAGTTTTTTTTTTGCCAGTTTGCTATTAAGTAAAATGCATATTATTTTAACTTTAAATGCTTTATTATAATTATTATCTGTAAGAGTAATATTGATTTTCCAATACTATATAGTTTAATTATAATTTAAATAATAATAATAATATATATATATTTCTTTCATATCTTAATATTAAAATAATTATATAACATGAATTTATATTACTTTATTAATAAGACATGTTTTTATCATAAAAAAATATATACAGCATTTCAAAAAAATAAAAACATCAATTTATATTGTAATAAATTCAAAAAATTTCAAATTTGAACTTGAAATTATAATTATAAATAATCTTTCTAATTTTAATCTAATTAAAAATATACGAAACATTAAATTCATAAAATCACAAAATGAATTTTGAATTGAAAAAACCATTACTGTAATATAAAGCAGTATTTAATTTGAAAAAATTCTTTCATTTTATTAATTTCATATCAAAAAATTAATATAAAAAAAAAATCGACCCAATTTTGTGTGACCCCTCCGTATGTACTATTCAATTTTTTTATTAGGTCCACAAACTTTTTGTGTACTATTGTTCATTAATATAGATAAACTTAATAAAACATTCCATAGCTGAGAATAAAGTTTACACTAAAGGCCATAAAACGATTGCCGTGAAAGTTAAATCGTACATTGCGAAGATCTTCAGATTAAACAAGTCTTTAATTAATAAAAATCCAAATTAAACCAAGTTATATTACTTTTTTCATATTGCGAGATTGTTATTAGATCTTACTATTTTAAGATACTAAAAAAAAACGAAATATAATAATTATCCTATTTTGGGTTCAAGTTAGCAATACTATAGAGAACAATTACATCAAACTTCTGTCTTACTAATTCAATACTATGGTAACATTGAAAGAATTCTACAGCAAACGTAGATGGGATGTGTCGAAAAAGGAAAAATAATATATCAACGAGCTTTCCTTAAGAACTACTTCCACATACCGTGGAAAGCAGGTTCTGTAGGAATAGTTCCATGCTCTAGGCGAAGTTCATCAAAGATATCCTTTTCTGCAAATGGTTCGATCGATTTTATCTCAAACTCAGCCAAATCTATTTCGTATATTATAAATAGAAATGAATAAATAATATAAATGATTCGGATAGTTGAGAAATATGAAATTACCTTCAAGCTTTTTGCCAACCTCTTCACCTAGTTCTCCAACAATATCATTACTAGCACCAATTAGTAAAAATTCACAACCTCTATAATCCAAGAATTCGGTTGAAGGCAAGCTCATAAAACGTCTTCCTTGGAATTGTTTCTCTAGATGAGCGGGAAATTTAACCTGTTCGTAGTCGGGAAGACCAACCTGAGGAGGATTCTCTACTTCAGGATTCTTAACGGATATTACGTAAGAACCTTTAAATCGAATAAAAAAGATTATAATTTATGCGAAATCAATCGAAAATGTACCACGTTGTAGATTATATACCTTCTTTAACAATTTTGAAATCTTTTTGAACGTTAGTTGGTTCTTCTGGAAATTCAAGTACATATGCCAAATGTGTTTGCCCTTTGTGTTCAACCATATAATAGACTCCGCGTCCCTGTTATTTCAATATTCGATTATAAGTAAAGAAAATGATAACTAAAAAATAAAAAAAAAATACACACCAACAATCTACATGATTTTTGTCCGGACGAGTATTCCTGACCATTAACAAATTCTTTAACATCATCCGAGTTATCAAATACTTTGTCCTGATAAAGAAAAAAGAGCGTTTAATTAATTAAACAAATAAATTAAGAAAGACAGACAAAAACTTACAACAAAAGCCCAAAACCGATCATGTTTGCTGATTTCAGGAAGCTGTTTCTTGCCGATAATAATTGACCTGATTTTACCGAGTTTTGATTTATCTTCATCCGCTTGTTGTTTTTTGCTATCGTGGGAATTTAGATAAGCATAGCTTGAAATTGGCTCATCCTTTAATGAAGGACGAACAAAATGTGGTATGAGAATGACATATAATCTCTGTACTTCATCAACGCTCTCTGGATGCTCGACTCCTGTCTATTAAATTATTATTAAATTATTGTTAGCATGTCATATAAACAATAACCAGTTAAACAATAGTGTCACGTGACATACCTTCGGCCTGTAAAGGAAAACGATATGTCCTTTTTCGTAGACACTTTCTGGCATCTTATCTTCAAGCTCTTTTCTCTTTTCTTCTTCAAAGGACATTTGTGATGATAAATGTTCATTGTTTTCATGAGGTTCATTGCCACTGCTTGTCACGTGTTCATCAGCATGAGGATCCGTCGTTTCGTTTTGAGAGGAAGAGACAGGTACGTCATCAGATTGTTTGGTAAAGTCATCAATCAACATTTGATCCTGACTCTGCTGAGAGGTAAGAACGAATGACATGTCATCGCGTTTGAGATCCGTTACCGCAGTATCAGGGTTGGTGCACCCATTAGAATTACCATTTGCTCCGTTTTGATGGGACTCGACTGTTTCTTCTTCATCTTCATCCTTCTTTCTACGCTTATCCGGAGGGGCTTCCGAGTCAACGACATTTTCAACATTATTTGACGTCGAGTCCTCAATAAAACTTTCATCGTTATTAGGAGGGGTTTGTTGTTGTTCTTGCTCGTGGTTATCTCCGTTGCTATTATTTCCTTTTATGGAAGCATCGGACTTGCGCTTTCTTGAGCCGCTACCATTAGTAGCGGCATCCTCAGCAATCTTTGCTGAAGCGACAGTTGAAGCTTTTCTTTTTTGCGGCATTATACTACCGTTGTTTTCAGTGAGGTTATCCAGTTTGAAGAATTTTGTGGAAGCAGAAAAAAAAACAGAGAATCTAACTAACAACAAATATTAGAGAGAATTATAAGATCGTAGAATGGGGTAAATGTTTTTAAGAGTTGTGAAAGTGAAATTCGAACAGGAGAAAAAAAAAGAGAGAAGGGCGGGAATAAAGTTTAATTTATACTAGAAAATTTTCGAATTGATATAAAACGATCTCGTGCAATATTACATAAAATAAATAAATAAAGATTCGTGTATAGTAACAATTAACAATTCCTAAAAAATTATACTATTATAGAGATCTCGGAAGTTGATACTTAATAGAATATAAATATGTAAAACACAAGGTTACATTGCAACAAATGTTGATTACCACGAATCATTTTACCAGATATAATCAGATTACTGTAAATAACAAAAATGGTGGAGCCCGACTCTTTTAATCCCAGAATCAATTGTGCAGTAATTATCTTGATTAATTTGTGTACACACATACCATATATATGTCAATTGAGAATACAATAGTAAAATAAGTAAAATATAAATAAATAAATAAAATATCATTGTAAACATAGTGTTTTTCAGACGGAAAAACCACCCATGATGATATTTGGCTATGCTGACTAGGTAATCAAAAGCTGTTATACAAATACTATTCAAGGAGTAATACGAGTCAGATGAGGAAACGACTAATGTGTCAAATAAGAAAATGACTAATGAGGAAGAGGCTCATGAACATTTTTGCCGATTAATCATATCTGATTCGATCAATGTGGGAGAAAATTTACAGAATGAAAAACAGAAACAGGTCTATCATTTGGCACACTTGGTTCATAGTAACGTACAAGGTAACATAAATAAGTAAATTAATGGCATTTCTTGCCCATTATAAAACCCAACAATTTAAAGTTTAGGGCTAATCATACATTCTCAATTATACTGATACTGCATAATATAAATTGGTTACACTATTTGGGACCCGCGAATGGGGCCCGCATTAATTTGTCACCTATAGGATATAAAAAAACCTTATTTATCTGTGCATGGAAACCGGCGACTGTTTCATAAATACGTTATAGGGGTAAAGTGAGATATCATACATTAATATTTTTAGAATTATTTTATATAATATAAAAAAAAATTTTTTTTTATTTAATATACTCTATATAACAAATATAATATAATTGCATATCTTTATTTAGTGAATCAATAATAATTATTTAAGTTTTATTGAAATATAGTTTTTAAAACAATATATGTAAAAATAATAATATATTAATAATATTAAAAAATTAATTTATTAAAAACTTGTTAAATTTATAGTAGCAAAAATTATATAAAACAAAATAATTATAATTAAACAAGTATTTATTATGTTTATTTAATTTTTAAATTAAAAATATAATGATATAAAACTTTTATATATAAATTATTTTAATATTTAAATATTTATTATTAATTTATAATTTATAAATAAATTAATTAAGTCTTACATTTAATGCTCTTGACCAATAAAATAAATAAAATTAATTAATTGTTTTTTTATTTGCAATTTATTATAATAATTTATAATATTTAATATTAAAAAAAATATATTATAAACAAAATATTATTTATTATAATTTCAAATTAAATTATATAATAATATATTAAATATATTAAATATATTTTAATATTATATTAAAATTGAAAATTTTTATTTTTTTATTTATTTATTTAATAAGTATTGAATACAAAATTAATTTTAAAAATTTTATATTTAAAGTTAATTTTATAAATATATATTATATTATTTATAATTATTAGATTAAAAAAATATTTTTTTTATTTGTTTATTTTTATTTTTAATCAAATTGTATATATTATTTATATTTATTAATCTTATAAAAGATTCTAATATAAATATTATAAGAATATATATAGTATATTATTATTATTATATAATATATTTATCAATAGTTTAAAAAAATCCCCAATATCTATATTATCTCTTTAACTTTCTACTTTTTTTTTTTTAAGTGTATTTTTTTTTTTTTTTTTTTGAAGAATTTTGCCTATCTCAGGTTGATATTGTATTTTTGATTATATCAGATTTTCTGAAAAATAATTGGTTAAGACTATAGATTGGTTAATTATGTTAGTTACAGAAAAAGTAAACAAGACACATACTTCTTATATGTTTTCAGTTATATAATACCAAATTAATAATATGATTAGTTTTTGAAAAAGTTGAATGGTTATTAGTTAAAGATGCTATATAGAAGTATTAAATAAAGCAAAAGTTATAAATAGAAGAAAAATAACATCTTTTTTTAATTTCTTTTTTTTTTTTTTAAGGACAAGAAATAGTAACAAGATCTAGGTCCTATTTCAATTTGGCAACAAGTTGAAGTATTGATATTTATCTCAAAAATAATTAGAAAAAAAAGTCATAAAACTATTTACCAGTTAAGTAAAATAATAATTTCAGAAAGATATAGCTTGAAAGAAAAATCAACAATAGAAAACTAACATCTTTTTTAATTAGAAGTCTTCAAATATAAAGTTTTAAGAAATACTCTTTTGAAAGTATCTTTAAATGTTCTTGGATATTGATTACTTTAATAAAAATTAAACAGTTTAACTAATTATAGATAATAAAAAGTAAAAAATCATAAGGAACTTGGGTTTTAAGTTTACAAAAATAACCTTTTCAATAATAGTTAGAATAAATAATAACTTTTTTTATTTTTTTTTCTAATTGTTTTTTATATATACAATTGTACTGTTTTTTCTTTTTATTTATTTTATTTTATTTTTTTTTCTTTTATATAGTTTTTACAAGAGAGAATAATACAATTTGAATTTATAGTCATGACTGTAAAGATAATTTGCAGGTTATAATTCTAAGATTTTAATTCTTTCCAATAGGGGCCTAATTGTGGAATTAAAAAAAAAAAACAACTAATATATTTTTTTTATATAAAAAATTTTCAAAAAATTAAATTTGATTTAATAAGTTTTTAATAAATTATTATTATTATTATTATTATTTTTAAAAAAATGGTTGTAATATTAATTCTTTTTGCTAATCCCTTTGTCAATACAAAAAACAGACGTTCCAAGAAAATTTTTATATTTTTTTATAATAAAGTCTATACACTTTCATTAACAACACTCACACCAAGAGACTACAGTCTCTTTCACTTGTTCTTTTCTTTTTTTGACATAAACTTCTTGTATTTCTATGAGTAAATATAAGAAATACCTATCTATAAAGTTAAAGACAAGAAAACTTTATTAGGAAAAAGAACTTGTAGAAAAAATACTCTCTTCTTTTTCTCCAGAGATTCAAAACTCTAGAAAAGACTGGCACAGTTTTTGAAACTCTTTTCTCATCTTTCTCAAGCTTCCTCCTATCTTTTCAAGTATGCAAACTTTTTCTTGATTTTTCAAGAAATTTTGCCTACCTCAGTTTGACCTGAATTTTTGGCTACACCAGAATTCTTGAATAATGATTGGCTCGAATTTAGAACTGATTAATCTACACATAACAAGAAATATAAACAAGACACATAACTTCCATATGTTTCATCTCACATAACACCAAATCTGATTATGTAATTGGTTCTAACAGAAAGAGCAAGGTAATGAGGCGTCTGCTTTGTAAAGAAGAAGTTTAAAGCTCTCACCTCTCCCCTTTTATATTGGTTTTGTTTCTCTTTAAGGTTGAAGAAAGGTCTTATTCCAGGCATAGTAATAAGTTTCTTTTGTTGCTGATTATCTTAAAAATGGTTGAAGAAAGGGTTTTGAAACTATCTACTGATTGAATAAAGCTGTAATTCTTTAGAAAACCAGCTGGAAAAGAAATCACCAAATAATATATCAACCCTCTTTAAAGGTTAGAAGTCTTCGAGCATAAAGTTTCAAGAATTATTCTTCTAAAAGTGCCCTTAAATATTCTTGATTAGTAACAAAATAGTAGAATTGAATGGGTATCTAGCTGTAGATGGTCGGACTCAAGATTGACTTCAAGGAGTTTTTATTTGTCAACACAAACTTTTCACTTTTAATACTTTCCTTTCACCCTTTTTTTTTTATAAAAAAAAAATTTTTTTTATCTCTATAGGACCATAGTGGTTGTATAAGGATGACAGTCTTAAAATAAAGGCTGGCTATAAAATTAAGGAAGATATGAAGTATTCTCCAAAATTAAACAACTTTTTTATTTCCTCACAATCACACTTAGAGGCCACTGGCTATTGACGAGTATTCTTAAGATCATATAATTTAGCTTTAATATAATATTATTCTATATTGTATTACTGTATTTTTGTTAATTAAGACTCATATTAATAAACATCAAGACTTGCAGTCTGATTTGAAGTAAAAAAAAAACAAAAAAAAACAAATGGTTTCTATATATTTTTTTCATTATAAATTTTAGACTTGCAAATATAAGATTTATAATTTATAGTATAGTATATATCTCTTTTTATTAGGAAAAGTTTAATATAAGATTCACAATTACAACCCATCTGTCTAAGCTTTTTAGTACCACTCAAGAATATAGAAAAAAAAATTCAAATCTATATCTTATTTTAAATGACATCTAGCTACCTAAAGAATTTGATTATCTAATTATATAAAGACACTATAGTTATTATATACAAAATAACTTTCAAGTCATAACTAGAATTGGTACACTTAAGACCTGTGGATCTATAGCACAGTGGTTAGTGCTCCACAGATCAAATCACAAGATACTAGTTCAACTTCGAGTAAAGGCAGTTAAATAAAATAAAATAGTATCTGGCACCATAACCTGTCAAGTATCGTTTCTTAATACAAGCCGATTCACATTTAGATTCCGCAGGCAATAAGATTGTGACCATCAAGAAAAAGGTGTTGTAGCGCAATAATTATCTAGTTGTTGATATGACGATCACCGGAAGCAGTAAAAGAAGTGCAAGGTTACCGGTTCTAAAAAAATGGAAAAAGACAAAGAATTAACGATTGTTTCCTTATGGGTATGAAGAATTGCTCCTCTATGAAAAGAAATCCAGATTCAATCCAGTAATTCATCGGCTTTAATGGTTACTCATGTCAGATAAGACAGTCTAAATCAGTAGAAAGTCCTTATCTGTTCTTGAGTAACTCAAGAAAGATGGAAAATTATGGTTAGAAATGAGTTAAAAAGACAAGAAAAAAGCGAATGGTAAAATGCTTAGACAAGCAAACAGGGCGGCAGACAATACCTGGATGGGTCACACCTGTGGGTAGATTCTAGTTAATATAAAATATTAGTATGGCTTAAAAATTTAGATATGTAACATATGTAATAACTTAACTATATTAATAAAAAACTAGAGTGATGTCTTGCCTTAGCAGTTAAAAAAAAAAAAAGAATTGGTACACTTGTTTTTCAAATATAACTTAATATACAACAAGTAGGTAAGAGTTGATTCCAAGCTATACTAAATCCAAACATATCAAAATAAAACAGATTTTTTACTATTTGCACCTAGTATTAACTCTTCATTTGAACCTATTGCTAGAATTAAAGGCTAAAGAATGACAACCATCTTTATCATCAAGAAAATACTTTGACAATATTAATTTTTCATTATTTTTATCTATATAAATCTTTTATTTTGAAACTCATTACTAAAACTATATATTAAAAAGTGGCAATTAATCTTATTATCAGAGTAGCTTTAGAGAGTATATTTTGGTTTCAGAATAAATTAGAACCAGAAAGTGTAAAAGGAGTTTGGATATAATGTAGTGATTTGTTAAAGATAATGTTTGACATGTAGTGAATTAAATTTTTCTAAAAGTATTAATATCTAAACTTTTATAATAAGCCTATATTGTTAGAGAAATAAGCAAGAACTTTGTTGTTATTACCAGCTTGTATTGCGAAGTAACTAGAATCTCTGATCTTCACATATTATTTTACTAAATTTTCTAATTATTAGCATGACACCTGCAAACTAATCTAGCTTATTGTTAGCTGCATTGGCATTGGCTACCATATTTCTCTGGATATAGTAAGGTATAACTTCTTGAATACTTTTGGATAATAATAATTATACACCAGTTTTTTAGATATATCTAGTTTAATTATTAACAAATAAACAATATCATTATAATTATGTTAATCTTTTGAAGGAGATAAACTATTTATTCTTTTTCTATAAGGCCATAGAAAAGAAAAAAATTTTAAAGCCCATATCTTGAAAGAAGTTATTACTTCTGGATATAATCTTTGAAAAAAGGAAGTTAACTGGTCAAAAAAGTAATGTTATAAAGAATGGAGTTTATAAAAGAAAGAGAGGCTTAAAAAAAAGAGAAAACCTAACTTTGGCAAGGAAAGGGAAAAGAGAAAGGGAAGGAGTGAAGTATATAAAAAAATATATAGAAAAAAGAAAAAAGAATAGTGAAAGAAAAATAAAGAAATATAAAAGAGAGAAAATAAAAAAGAAAAGAGAAAAAAAAACAAAAAAAAAGTAAACAACTCAAAAATTTTTTAAAAAGAAAATTTTTAAGTGTAGAAGAAAAAGTAAGAAAAACTTTTTTTGAGAGGTTTCTCCAATAGATAAATATCATTTCTTTATTTTGATTTGTATATAACAAGATATATAATATATCATTGAAAGAAATAACTCTTTTTCATTATTTCAAGAAAGTTAAATACTAGCTTGCCTACTTATCATTATTTAACTAATATTATAAAAAAATTCAAAATCAATATTAATATGCTGGATAAGGCTAAGTAACAGCTATGTCTACCATCCCAGGAAATTTTGCGAATTCTTTTGATTTTTTGAATATAAAAAATTAAGAAGAAAAATAAAAGTGACTATAACTAAAACTAAATCAAATGTATTATAAGATCCATGTATTGAACAAAAGAACCCCTGGTGAGCTTGTGGTCCCAACTCTTTGACCTTCCATGTGCTATAGATAATAGAGTGCACATGATATTGTTTGTTGTTATAATTGTTGGTAGTGAGTTAGTTATTGTTGTTGTTGTGATTGTTGTTATGATACAAAACTGGTTTAAGCTTGTTTGGTTTTTGTTTTAATCATTAAACAAAATCTGATTAAATAATCAAAGAGTGCTGATCATCTAAAGAAGGTAAACTAATTTCAGTTTTTTGAGTGAGAAATTTTTAGAGATTGAAAATAGTGTAGCAAATATTGCTACGAGAACATTGTGTATAAGCGTTGACTTAAAACAAACAATAGATCCACTAACTTTATTTGAGTATGTGTTTTGGAAAGTATTTGGTTTAGAGAGTATAATAGTGATAATGTAAATTATTTTTATAATAGAATAAGAATAAGGAGGGATGCAAGAGAATGGAAGAAAAGAAAATTGCCACAGGTCTTTCTTTATGCAACTGAAAAATAAGCAAGATTCCCAAACTTGAATAGATTTTGACCAGAGGTCCTATCCTATTGCATCAGTTGTCTTGAAGGTTCTTGAATTCCTAAGCTAGAGCTCATTTGCGATAAAGAGAGTAAATTATTTTTTCTTGCTTAAAATTATCATAAAAGGAAAATTTTTAACAAAATGAATGTGATCAGAAGAGAGTTTTTTTTGGGGGGTTTTCCCTAGCAAGTAAACATCATTTCTTTATTCATTATCGTATACTGATTATATATACATTTGAGAAAGAAACAACATCTCTTGGGTGCATATTGCATATAACAAGTTAAA
>CAJVPV010002436.1:0-13163 GCA_910591835.1 Acaulospora morrowiae
AAAAATAATTATTTATTAAATTATTAATTAAAATATAATCATAAAAAAATTGTCATTTTTTTTGCACCATACTGTATGTCTTATTTTAATAATTTGTTTTATTTTTACTATTTTGATTATTTGTACTATTTTGCTGACAATATATTTGGAAAAAAAATAAAGGCTAAATCCATAAATAACATTAACTTCTACAATAGTGACTTTGATAATAATTTGAATGGTTCTTGCAATTGAAATTGTTTTTGTTTAAATTAATGTTAAATGATAATTGTTTATATTAAGTTTTATTGAGTTTTATTGAGGTATTAGAGACTCGGCCAAATCTTTCTATGGCTCAGCCTTAGTATTGAAATCATTATTTCGATGAGTCAATTTAATCCCTCACATGTTTTATTACTTACTGATTTTTGTAATAAAATTTCAAAAATTGAATATTCGTAATTAATAAACCATTAGCGGTAAATAATTGGGCTGGTTTACTTATTTTTTATTGTAGACAAACATGTAGTATAAATTGTAATCATCACTGTGCAAGTCTGGCGCGAGTCTATATGGTAAACAACGAACTGTCGCGTTTTTTGATCCAATTATAGGCCGAAATCTTATAAAAAGGGTGACATTTTCCCTTCCTATAAAATAGAATTAATGATTATTGTTGTTTATAACAGGACTCACCATGATTTATGATAATATTGATTTTTTTTAAAAAATATACAGTATATATACTGTATATAGTTTACTACTAAAAATATCTTTCTTTCCCTACATACTGTATATTCTTTTACTCTTCCTTCTCGCTTAAGTTAATACTGTACCTCTAACCACTCGACAAAATATTTCCATGCAGAAAGTTTTTTCTTTCGCTTTTCATCGAGGGAGTAGCATCATAACTTAGATTGAGCGGCATTGTGGAATAATGTAAACAACCCTGCTTGCATTATTGTTATTATTATTGTAAAAGGGACATTGGGAAGAAGAAAGAGGACGAGGTAAGAGGAAGGAAGCTATGGTCAATTAACTCCATTGACGCGATCACGTGTAATTTATAACCGAGTCGATCGGTTATCATGAAATCTTCACGCGTTAGGTGGTCGAAACAAGCTGCGTCTTTTCTTTTTCCATGATTTACCCGAAACAGCGTAACAAAATAAAAACAAACTGTTATAAATACTCGATTTTAATTTTATAGTATGTTTGTATTAATATAAATATTACTAAATTATTAATTAAAGTAAACTAGAGTCTTCGGTGGCATCTCTTTGCTTTAAGAGACGCCATTTAAACCTTTTAGGTTTTGAATAAGTGCCTTATAATCCACAATATATTTTGACGTGAAGTCCAATGTAAAGAGACACATAACGTTTGATAATGTTTATTTATACTCCACAAACGAACAATCTTATCAGAATCTCCTGCTAACAGAAGTTACCGCTTTTGTATTCTTCAAACGATGCTATAAACACCACCAGGAGGATATTTAATGGCCAGGCGATATCCAGATACCATAGACCACAGCCGCATCGTCTTGTATGGGCTGCCTGATGCCAGTTGGCTGCCATCCGGAGAGAATATTACACTTCAAACGATGCCTGTGTGCCCATCTAGAATGCGCTCGAGAAACCACAAACGCACTGATTTATCCAAGCTGCCCGATGCCAGTTGGGTGCCATCCGGAGAGAAGGTCACACTCCGAAAGGTGCCAGCATGTCCTAAAATACGCAATTCTGATTGGGTTCTTAAAGGACCACAGCTGTACCGTATTTTTTTCACTGCTAGATACTAGTTAGGAACCATCCGGAGAGAAGGCCACACTTGTAATCCGATTAATATGTCTTTCTAGAATGCATGGGTTCTGATCCATATTCTCAAGAGACCACAGCCGCACCGTCTCGTCAATGCCGCCTGATGCCAATTGAGTTCCATCTGGAGAAAGGCTATACTATTAACCAAACTAGTATGTCCTTCTAGAACACACGAACCCTGATCGGGGTTCTTAAGTGACCATGGTCGCACCGTCTTGTCATCACTGCCAGAGCCAATTGAGTGAGAATGTCACGCTTGTAACACGATTAGTATGTCTCGAGAGACCACAACGCACCGTATTATCCAAGCTACCTGATGCCAGTTGGGTGCCATTCGGAATAAATATCCTACTAGTAATTGCACAAGTATGTCTTTCCATAATGTGCGTATCATAATTGGGGATCTTGAGGGACAGTCGCGCCATATTATATTTGTTGCCCGATGCCAGTTTTGTGTCATCCGGAGAAAAGGTCACACTCCAAATATGATCAATATGTTCACTTAGAATGCGCGGACACTGAGCCAGATTCTCGAGAGACCGTCTTATCATCGCTGCCCGAGAACAGTTGGGTGTCCTCCGGAGAGAAGGTCACACTTGTAACCTAATTAGTGTGTCCCTCTAGAATGCGCGGATCCTGATCTGGGTTCTCGAGAGAACACAGTTGCACCGCACAACCGCACCGTTTATCATCACTGCCTGATACTAGTTGGGTGCTATTTGGGGAGAAGGTCATACTATTAACCCAACAAGGATGTCCTTCGAAAGTGTGTATTTTCACTAAAGTTTCGACATTATAAAGGTAAGTTTCTTTCCACCATCAATGGCAAGAAAACGTTCATCTGATGAATAACAATAGTATCTACAATTGTTCACAAGATTTAAAAAGAAAGCATTCCCAACTGTACGTCCTACATATTTGCATTGCTAAATCCGCATAATGCAACCACACTCTTTGGAAATTAACATAACTCAATCTGCCCGTGAAGTTGAGTGTGGTCAAACAAGCTATCACTTAAATATGCTCCAGAAATATGAATTCCATTTAAATCCATGCCACTAAAGACCATTTCGGATTTATTTAGAAATTGATTGCGTTCGCTCGGCGATTTCAAAATTAATGTCATTTTTTCGATTTTCTCAACAAAGTTAAGAAGATTCTCTTTGAATTTTTCAGCGTGTTGTACATTTTCCGAATATTTTCCTTGTTTCACATATTCGGTTAGAAAGCGAACAATTCTAGGCTCAAGCAATATTAAATTTTCTCCAAATAACACAAATATATCTTCTTTGCAAACCGCCTCACAAATAGCACTAGCAACAAAATATTCAAATAAATATCGATATAGGTTACCATTGCGACTTAAGGGAGAGTTGTAACGCAAAAAATCCATATCTTCGGATCTTCATATCCAAAGAATTTAGCACGCCAATTTATGTCATCCGTGTCGGAATGTTCTGATACTACTTCATTGCTTTAAACATTTCCATTGCCAAGTCTTTGTTAAATTGTATTAAATTGTATACAATGTCGCGTAAAATCATTTTCTAAGAATGCATTGTCTTCACCTTCTTTTAATTGAACGGGTCTTAAAAGTTTCCGTGATCGCTCGAACCATTTCTCCACAAATTTGTTATGCAAGGTTATACGAGTTATTCTCTTGCAAATATATTAAGTCCGGTACGACTTGTATTGCAATTTTTAAGATAAAGGGGTTGCTTAGTAGGCGATCTGAATTATGAATGCGCCTAAAACGGCTTCATAACTTTACTCATTCCTATCTTTTTTATGGTTATCCTTTGGCTTCTCGAATTTCTTTTCCAGAAAAAGGTGTCATCCATAATTCCTGAAAAAAAAACTTATGGGATAAATTTTTTTTGACAGTTCGTGCCTTAACATTTCATTCACGAAGATTGTTTTTATCATAAAAATTTGACCGACGGTCCTTAATCTCTCATATTCATCTAATATAACCACAAACTTGCAGTTTCGTTTAGGTTTTTATAATTTCTTTAGATAACTCGATTACTTGCAAACACTTTTTAATTATATTCTCATTAGGATTTTTTATAGATGGAAGTGAAATAAACAATGGAGCAGGTTTATTATCTAACTCGAAAAATCTGTCCATAGACGGCGAGCAAAATAACGGTTGAAAATATATTTGCCCGCTCCATCTTCGCCTAAGAGTAGCAAGACCTTTTAAAGAGCTTGTGGCATCTAGTTACCACTTCCCCTTTGGTTGGAACAAACTTTCTGACAGAATAAATTATATGTTGCATATACTTTATATGGAAGAATCATGTGCTTCTTCATTAGGGGCTACTTTATTAACCACCGATTTCATCATCTTTGGTTCACTAATTACCACAAGATTGCCATTACTCATTTTTAACTTCTGGATGTTGACCCCACTTGGTTTCATTTGACAAGAAATCTGCCCTAAGCGTTGGTACAGGCCTATTAAAAACCGTTGGTTCTTGTTATAAGGACTGACGAACAAACAGTTCGAGTTTACCAGCTGATTTTCTTGGATAAATACAGTATATCTATAAATCGTAGAGCCAAATACCAATGTCTTTTCTGTTCGAACTGCACTCGGATATTATTTACTTTTTCATTTAATGCTTGATCCATCTCATTTAATTCTTGAGCGCGACTTACGATTTCACAAACACCTTCAAATGCCTCTCTAAAATCTTTAAAGGTACAGTATCTAGTAATTTTAATGGGTCCCGATTTCTAACTGCGCTAACCATATTCATAGTTCCAATAGCTACTTTAAAAGTTCGACGTATCTTGCCATACCTTTTCGTCATTTGGGATATGCAACAATGCCTGAAAGGCGTAGTGGGCATGGTAAGCTAACGCCTGATTATCTTTTAGCACTTTTAACTGTAGATACAGTACAATGGCTCTACCCGAATCATGGCATCTAACATCTAGTTATGTAGTTCTAGACGAGTATGTAATATTCTTAATGTGGTTACTAGATTCCCTGTGCTAACCTCCCCGATAATTGAAAGCGAAATGTTGAATTTTTAATTTCCTGAATACTTATCTCTAACAAACCTTTATTCGGAATGGACCTTTTAAATTTCCTCTGATAGTCTCGTGAGTTAAATTCTTTAATTGTTGCATTTGTTCCGGTGTGTGGTTTTCGGAACCTTGCATTTTTCTAGACGAATCTTACCCTCTTTGTAATGCTTATAAAACATGGTTTTTTTGGAATAAGTCGACTCTCAGTAAATGATCCGTTACGCAACCTCCTGATCCGCTTATTATGTTCTGTTTTACAGTACGACCAAAATTTCAGATTTTGAATTTAATGTCTTTGGTACTGTACTGTATATACCGTATGAACAAAGTTATGCGTTAATTTGTAAATAATAAATTATATACCGTATGAACAAAGTTATGCGTTAATTTGCAAATAATAAATTATGATTAACAAGATCTTTTGGTTATATCGTCATTCTAGAGCTTAATTTCAAATATCTGATAATTATTGGTTCTTTCTAAAACAATTTTCAAATACAATTAATTTGTGTGAACGAGTTTTTTAAGCTCGTACTTAAGGTATATGCGGCATACGTATTGTCATCAACACTGCACTAACGCAAGATAATAAACATTACATTCTATTTTGTTTGTTAAGATTACCGATAATCTTATCTTATGCTTCATTTTCTATCATAATAATAATAATATTTTATTATTTTATTATTATTATTATTATTTTATTATTATTATTATTATTTTATCATTATTATTATTATTTTATCATTAAATTTTCTTCTAGGAAATTAAATATCACAATAACTTTTCTACACTTAAAATGACCGAATGAAATCGAGATCATGTGCCATTAATTAATTATATTTAAACCGAAATAGATAAATAAATAAATAAATAAATAAAATAAATAAAATAAAATAAATAAATAGGAAGGTGTACAGAGATATACTGTATGCATGTATAATTGATTTTATTAATTGATTTTTTTTTATTAATTATTAATAATATACCACGACCACATGATCGTTTATCATACCAAAAAATCTTTTTCGAACTCGCAATCTTTTGACAACTCGCAGTCTTCTTTTTTCCTTAATATTCTTGCGACGATACAGTATATTAACCTTTTTTCGATTTATCCCATTTTTTTAATCGGAATTTACAAAGACATGTGACTGAGCGCTAGCACATCAAACGATACCATACATGGTAAATCGGGGCATATGTGATATAAGGCATATCATAAAATGGTTAAGCGAAGTTCTTGGCATAAAAAAAAAAAAAATGCAATTTATACTATATATGAAAAAAAAGCAAACGCAGTTTATACTATATATGAAAAAAAGAAATCGATTTCAAAGGTATCGTATCTAGGATGAATATAAAGGGTTAACTTGTGTTTTTCGAATGTTTAAGCTTACAAAAGTGTGTTAACAATCGATGCGTGTTAGAGATATAAGATTATATAGTGTTGTCGACAATACTGCACTTTACATACGTAAAATACATGCATCACATCCGTACAATACATGCATCACATCCGTATATACAGTATACTGTATATATTATTCTGTCAATAATTATGAAGAGAAGATCGAGCAGCAACCTTGGCAAGTGGTCAGCACTGATGATGAATCATCGGATAAACCGATGCTCGATGAACCAATAAATCAATCCAGTGAAATTAATCTCGTTCATTAGTAATAAAAGTTTGGATTATTAATAATAAAAGTTTGAATCATTAGTAAAAAATCTTGCTCATTAGTAATGAGATTAGTTCATGATTAGTAAAAAATTTTGTCCACTGGTAAACAAAAATTTTTTGTTCTTAATACACTGTATGTTTCGTGTCATCATTTTTAAAATAAAGATGGTTAAATTGAAATTTACTAGTTTTTATTATCACAAGATCGGGGATCATGTTTTTCGTGCGGCGACTTACCATGATCTAATATCGCCCAAAGAATTCTATTGTTTATCACGTGTTTTTAATTGATGCGGAATTTTCAAGACGTGACATAAGATCATAACACGAAAATTAACAATCGAATTTCGAAGGTAGAGGTCATACGCGAAGTTTTGAATTCTGACCCTGTCGCATATTATCAACCACCACTCAACTCTTTCGATTATGTTAACCGCTTTCAGAGTCCAATGAAAAGTAACACCTTCCTTTGTTGATCTGGACACACGGCGATTTCCGTTTCAGAACATAAGATGATTTCTAAGGAGAACAAAGAATTCCAAATAATAGGAATGCAATAATCTCTACAATTTTCTTTTATCTTTTCTTTTTTATTATTATTTTAATTTATGCAGTAATAAAGGTACTTGGATTTGAGGCAATAATGCCTAAAGTGGAATACACACACCGAGCTTTGTATCACGAGAAATACTGTGTGCAATTTCATTTATACATGCGGACAAATAAGGTCCAATCGTCGCTTAAACAAACGTTTTTTTTTTTGTTTTTGTTTTTTTATTGGTAAATTAAAAAAAGTCATATACAGTATGCTATATTGTTAAGAATTTTTTTCTTTTTACGGCAAACCAAAAATCCACTATAATAGAGACTGAAGCACGTTCAGTAAGAAGGCACACATGAAAAATTGATGACAGATGCAGTTTAATTAATTACCAACAAAAACTCATGGTTTTTGATTGTAATGACATGACATTCGGCCGATACGATCAAATGACCTCTATGAAGTCAAAATCCAAGTCGACCAGATAAGGAAGGTTGTAGAAAAAAAAAGCACAAGTAAATAGGAATGCTTCTTCCAAGATCAAAAAATCCACTTCGAATAATCTTTAGATGCAAGTATAAATTAAATCAATTTAATTTCGTCAGACGTCGGAGAATCCTGGGAACCCGGAATCGGAAAATGAAATGAAATTTAGGATCGGTAACTCTGTAGATCCAAAGCTCGTTTTTGCGGGTGGCGTAGAAGGTGCTCGAATTTCTTTTGAATCACAGTGATACAAGAAATGAATATGCACACACGAATAAATTAATAAAAAATTGACAGAAGAATTTAATCATGTCATGTTAATTGGAATAAACATAAACGAATGGTGGTGTTTCATCGCATCTCTGATTGAAACTTGGAATTTGATTTACAGTATAATAATCCTTCAAAGATTATCGTAAGATTGAATCATGAAGTGTTCAAATATTATGGCGCCATATTGATATGGACAACAACAAAGTATTCCTAAAATAGTGGTTAAAAAACCATTTTTTAGAAATCCATGACAAATAAATATAACGTTTCATCAAACGGATTTAAATTTTTGGAAAGATTGTGTCTTAAAGTAGTAAACATTTGGGTCAAGAGATTAAACAAGAAAATAAAACATCGGAATAATCAATTGGTATCCCATTTGACACGTAAACAACTAGTGTGCTTCTCTCGGATTCCCTGGTTCAGTATTTAATCAGCACACGCACAAATAATATATAATACATTATGCGTGGCTTATAATCATACCACTTATACAAGGGCTCGTGTGTCCATTCGTGTTTAATATTGTATTTTTGAGTTGGACTTCGTACGATGTATAGTCGGATTTCTTGGTGTGATGTTTTAAAGTTCTCCCGACTATACGTTGCAATCAAAATACGCGAACGCAAATCATCTCACACCAAGTCACGTATCACGAGTATTATCACGTGAACAATCGGTCGAAGGGTAAGGAGGGAAGCTTTAAATTTTACCGATCGATCATGTCGCGAGATTGAATTTGCCTAATGATAATGGATAGAATGCGCATCATTTCTTATATAGATGACACTTCGTGCAAACTTCCGTGACCTCAATTTTATCCGTACGCTCTGAATCATCACATCAATACTCACCATCACTTGTTGGAACCTGAGGTTTTGTCACGGGCAGATAAAATTTCATTGTAGTGAATGGCGTTATACTGTATCTATAATTTCGCCACGATCACCTTGTCCTCAATCTTCTACTTATGATGGCCGTAGAGGAGAAAACGTCAGAACCAATGAGTTCGACGAAATGATCTGCCAAAAGTGTGAGCATACCGACGTTAGCTTGACACGCGATCTGCTCGCTCGATAGATCATAAATCGCACCGCCATATCTCAGCTAAAATAACCGAACGGTTGATGGGTCTACCGACTGACGAAAACTTTCGCCAACGCACCCTTGAAAAGGTGATCGGAATTAATAGTGTCCCTTGTGTCTCATGCGAATCAAAATAAAATTCGGTCGGAAAAACAAAACCTAATTCGACTTCTTAACCTTATCAAGAGTATTGTTTATTTTTATCCGACCTGTTAACCATCAGGTAGACATGTGTGAAGTGCAAAAAAAAAATAGTAATTTTCTTCCCTGGTGCAGATTAGCTTTATTCGACAAATATGGTAGGAGACGCCAAAATGGAAGTAAACATACAGTATATTATTTATTCATAACAAACACACGAATAATTAATTATGTTGTTACATTTGTATGTCTGGTCGTCTGGCTTCACGAGATTTCCGTTGAAAAAAAAAAAGAATATGTTCAATTATTGTGGAATAATAATACTATGCGAAGGTGATGAAATTACATAAACCGCGTGTGTGTGTGTGAGTTACTTTTACAGAGTTTCTCGGAAATTTTTATCAAAACGAAGATCCCAGGGTGACTGTACGCAGGTACATCATCAACTTGGGAACAAGTTTGATGTTGTATGTACACAGGTTCTATTGTTATTATTTATTAAATGAAAAAAAATCATGGCTTTTTTAAACAAACAATGATTTAAAATAACTTTTTTATCTTGATTGTGTGAATATAAGGCTAAATTTTTAATATTACCTATGGAGAGACGCGGGTAACAATTTTTGCATGGGGCAAGGCAAAAATGTCGATGCACCAAAACTTTCTTAAAATAGATCGGTGATTCTTGGATTTCCGACAAACTAGAGAATAATTATCCTTGGGTTTCCCCACTACGCACTACACGCACCCGAATAATTAATATCGGAAATTTGTGTGATATACAAAAAAACAAACTACATAGTGAAGCACGACCGAGAACCTTAAACATCAAGAAAACACCGTTAGTGGAACGGAAGACTTTCACAGCGTCTCACAATGAAAGTCAAAATATAAATTTAATCTGTCAAACAAGTGCGTTCGGATTAAGGTTTTATCCGTTATCAATTTTTAAGCGACTAATCATATTTTTATTATTATTAATTTGTGTGATTCACACATCAGTCTTTTATCACCAAACATGCACTGTCATTGATGCTCCTAGAAGTTTTTCCCTCGGCTGTTTGACTCTATCGAACTTTTCACCACCAACTCGGGGCAATTCTGTAGGGATGTTCACAATGAACGTTTTTCTTTGTAATTAAAGATGATCTCCATGCACCGACACACAAAAAATATTTATTATTTTAAAAAACACTTTACATAAGCAAACGAAGTTGTTAGATATACACCACTGATGCGCTTTCGTACTGAATATTCTCATATCACCTGGTCAGTATTGTGCAGATCGGAATTTTGACATAGAGAATTATTTATCCAAAGGATTAGACATGATATCTGGATAAAAACAAATATAAAAGCTTCCCATTCTTAAGTTCAGGTTCCATCTGAGGAGATTTTTGCTTTTCCTCTTTAGACACCCTTTTCTCATAACTTTCATTCATCCTTCCAACTAGAGAAAAGTTCGTTTCCCTCTTGGTGGGTTACCGCGGACGTGAATTTTGTTGTATTTTTTTCAGAGATACTCTAAAATTGGCGATGGTAACCCCTTATTAGTTAATTCCTGATGTCTCTCTTTTATGTACAAACTTCATTCTTTTACTTCTTTTTTGTCTTTTTTCCTTCCTCTGTCTCCCATAATAAACACCTCATTTCTTTTTTTCAACATCAATTTCATCATCACACAGCTCATCGGCATTTATTAGGTCCGATATACAAGCTGCACTGCCGACGGATGGTCCAGTAACGCCGCATCGGACCAAATCTTGGTCAAAAAAAGCCACTGTCGCACGCGGGTCCTCGGCACCACGCCTCTTTTTGTCTCCTTGGATTCATAATTTCAATCAAGTATCGGAAAAAAAAAAAATCGTGTTCAACCCATCGTCAAAAAATCAATGAGAATAAGAATATCATCATCTCCTTGGGAATAATAATTAACCACATGTTTATATCACACCTACCAAATCTTTCGTCATCGTCTACACAAAATATACCCTCTCTTACGTCATTGCACATCCGCTTATGAAATTCCTATCTGAACTTAACCGCTTTCACCCGGTTATTTGATCATTTTTTCATCTTATTCATTATATCGATGGACCAACATACTTAACATACTTGAAAAATCTGGTTTCTATTTATAATGTTTACCACCCAATATCGGATCTCGATTTCATTATTATGGATTGAATCATTTAGTATCATAATTCATGCATTGGTACGATCGGTGCTCATGATTCCGTGCACCACGATTGGCTTTTGCATGCACCACATATTAAATTATAAAATACCTACCGTCGTCTCTCCTGCCTTTTTTTTTCTTTCTTTCCTTCTTTCTTTCCCTTTACACACTTTTTCCTCCTTGATATAATAATTCATACCTTCGAAGCAAATCAAAAAATTTTTACTTTTCTATCATCAGTCAAAAAAAAAAAATTCTCTTTTTTCTCAAACCAGGTGTATAAACAAATCTTCTGTAATAAAAACCCAATCTAAAAACAAAAAAACAAAAAATTACTTTTGAATAGATCGTAAAAGGAGTTTCGCTCGAAGATAAACCGAACGTTCGTAAATGTTTCCCTTCTGTCACAAGTTTTATTATGATTCAACAGGCTGACTCCTTTTTCTCTGCTTTCTTTCTTTTTTTTTTTTTTCAAACAACCCTCTTTAGTGCAAATAATATCAAAAAAAAAAAAAAATCAGAAAAATGACAGATTCCGAATACGACAGTAGGACTAATATCTTTGCTGATTCGCGTACTTATTACAGTACTGGAGACCACAGCCTCACCGATTCAAACGTCAGGCAGTACAGGAGTTTCGCGGTATGCATGGTGACTTTGTTGTGATCGTTCTTGACCTTGGTTAAACTTTTTTTTTTTTTTTTTTTTGCAGATGTCCAAAACATCTAGTCCAAAAGCTGGAACGGGCGAAAAGGATGTGCGCAAGAGACGAGCATCACATGGTATAGTATTTTTCAAACATCATTCATTTTCTCCTTTTTTTTTTTCTTTCGTGATTTCGGGAGTCGGTTTGCGATCTCTGGGGGGGGTGCGGGTTATACATGTATCTAAGGAAAATGAGGATTTTAAACATCAATATTGGTCACCGTCGGCAGAGTTTCTCCACGACCGATCACCCAACTACACCATCTCCGAGCATTGAACGATGAAACCACCGAAAAATTTCGTTTCCTCGATCGATCGACCCTTCGATTTTCTCTTACCATGCAAACTTCGTTCAACCAACCAACCAACCCTCGTCTCCTCCCGCAAGTCGTTTTCCATCTATCACGCGTACAATTATCACATTACACATTTCTAGAATTAGCGAAAGGATTCTAAAGCACGCACGCACAAACTTCCTTATCTTAAAGTGTCTCTTGTCATTCTGCAAATCAGTTCCTAACTAACGAACTTTGGTGTTTGAATTTTTTTAGATGAGAAGACAAATCGACCTCGCAAATTCATAATAGACGTGGAGGAGACGAAGCGGATCTTACTAGAGCAAGAAGATACAAACGGTGACAGTCAAATCACCATTCAGGATTTGGGCCCCAAAACCTTGACCGTCGGCACAGCCAGTTCGGGTGGTCACAGGAAGTTTGAGATTCGCGGTACTTACATGTTAAGCAATCTTTTGCAAGAGTTGGCATTGGCCGAAGGTTACGGACGTAAGCATGTGGTCCTGGATGAAGCTCGATTAAATGAGAATCCGGTGGATCGTTTGTCTCGCATGATCAAAAACCTTTTCTGGGATGGGCTGACCAGGAAGATTGATGCCGAAGGGTTGGAGGTGATTTGCGCCGATCCGAAAAACAGAACTGCCGATCATTCGCCGAGGATCTATATTCCCCATGGTGAAGATGAAATATACGAGTATTATAAAGGCGTCGCGGAAACTCGACCTCATCTGAAGTTGGAAGTGGAAAAACTTCCGAAAGACATCACCCCCGAATATGTGAAAAGCATCAACGATCGACCCGGTATTCTCTCTTTGGCAATGCAAAAAACTGTTGACGACAAAGGCAATGTCACCTTCAAGGGCGTCCCTTTTGTTGTGCCCGGAGGTCGATTTAACGAAATGTATGGATGGGACTCGTACTTTGAAACACT
>CAJVPV010002437.1:0-13160 GCA_910591835.1 Acaulospora morrowiae
AAAATATAAACTTATTTAATTTTGATAATTTCGGTACTTTCGGTTCGATATCGGTATTGCAAAGTTTCGTACTGAAAATTTTCGGTAATTACCAGTACTGATACCGAAAATATTTTTGGTATCAGTTTTATGAAATACCGTACCGAATGGTACCGATCGGAACCCTAATAATAGTTATACTAGATTCTGGTACTAATTGTAATATTATAGGTAAGAGTATAACAAAAATAGTAGGCTTAATAAAAATTAATAATATATTTGATATAAAAATATATAGTCTTATTAGCAAACTTAATATATTAGGAATAATTTATGTAATGAAAATTTTAATTCTTTCTCAAGATTGAAAATAGAAATAAGTAAAAGTTAATGAATTTTTTATTACTAATAAATCTGAACTTGAATCTATATTGATATTGAATCAGCTATGGTTTCAAGAAAATGTAATAAAATTAAACTTCCCAAACAAAACTTTAATATTGCTCAATAAAACTAGTTATGAGATTAAATATACTTGAAAATATTTGGAAAATCTATAGCATATATATATAAAATTTTGAAATACAATAAATATTAATTATTTATCACAATAGCAAATTTCCATATTTCACAAATTCATGTATATGATATATTATATTTTTTAGTTAGATTCAGTAATGTATTTGTTAAATCCTTAGTAGTAATTATATCACTAATTGTTTTGAGTAATAAGTGTGTAACATCTAATCTTAATCTTCCAATTATTTATACTGTATATGCAAAAATTAAAAACTATATTAGATACATACAGTATATATAAAATAAATAGCAAATATATAATGAGTTATATTAAAGTATTGCAAAGTTATGACACAGTACAAGATAGGTTAAGTGAATATAGTAAAAATTATATTATTAACAATATTAAAACATCAGAAGTATGATTATGATTTATAAAATATTATTCATCAAAATATATATATAAGTATTTATTAAAATTAAGATATGAAATAAATAATAGAAATTATTGGAAAATTTTGTATTTTGTATTAAAAATAATTTGACAAGCTATAAGCAAATAAATAATAATCCTGAATATAGAAAATTTAAAGTTTAACTAGTATTATATGAAAAAATCATGCATTTTTAATTATTCAGCAGATATATTGTTTATAGAAAAAAACAAATCAATTCTACTAAAATAATTTAGTATGTAGTAATTAGGTGGCTTTATAGACCTTGCAGATTATTTATGAAACATGCTCAGGATTAGTATTATTAACAGATAAAGTTACTTTCAAAATTTATAGTGCCTGGCCATAGATGATAGTAATTTTTATAAATTTGAATATCATTTTTTTAATTATTTTCTTATAAATATATATTTTTTATAAATTTAACTATGTACTCTACTTTATATTGTTATTAAAAATTGTTTTTTAACAATATAAAAAATATTAAAATATATAAAGAATTGTTAGATTTTAATTGTGATCAAATAATTGACATGTATAAAGCTAGAGTCAAAAAAAATGAATATTTATCATTAAACAAATTTTTCTTATACAATCATATTACATACAATTAACTATTGAGCAAATACTAGTTCTGCAATACCAAAGAAATATTTTGGACCTTCAACTATTTTAAAAGATTGTAATCTCTGTATTTTAAAATATATAGTTAAAAAAAATATACAAGCTTCAATACAAGCAATTACTCAAGAATTTTATTAAGGCTTAGAAATTAAAATTTCAGAATATATTATTTGACGTTGCTTATATAATTTGGGATTAAAGGCTTGTACTACAGTATTTAAACTATTATTGTCTAAAATATATGCAAAATCTCAATTAATTTGGACAAAAGATTAAAAAAAAAAGTACAGATTGGAAGTATATTATTTGGAGTGATAAATCTAAATTTAATTTGATTCATAATGATAGACATATATTTGTTTGACGTTAACCAAATAAAAAATATTTAATTGATAGTATACAATCTAAAGAACAAGGTGATAGTAGTTCTGTTATGATTTAAAGTTGCTTTTGATATGGTGAACTTGGACTGCTAATAATTATTGATGAAAGTATTACATATGATGTATATATTAATACTTTTATAAAGTATTTTTATAATTGATATCAACAAATTTAAATAACACATAATGTTCAACTTATTTTATAAGATAATAATGCACTCGCATATTGTGGAGCTTATATGAAATAGTGAAAAAAACAAATGGGTATTGATATTATATCTTGATCTGCAAAAAGTCTAGATTGTAATTCTATTGAAAATATTTGGAACAAACTTGATAGATATATCCACAGAAGAAAATATCTATTTAAAACTTTAAAAAATTTAAAACAGGCTCTTAAAGAAAAATAAGAAAAAATTTTACAAAAAACATATCAAAATCTTGTAATTAATATGAAACATAGAATAAATGCCGTTATTAAAGCTAAAGGCTTTTATACAAAATATTGATTTTAAATTTAAATAATGTTTTTAGATATTTTTTATACATTTTTATTATATTTTATAATTATGTATGCTTTTGAATAATAATAAAATTATAGTTTTAAAACATAAACTAAAATAAATAGATTAAAAATAATTATTACTTATAACTAGGCACTGTATTAAGTGTGATTGAGAATATCAGGAAAATAAATAATATACTGTATATGCCTAAATCAATTATCCAAACATTAGTTATTTTTTTCTGTTATATTATACAGTGGTATCCAAAATTATTTGGAATTTTTTAGAGTGATAATTATCAAACGTAATTTTGTAACTACAAAAGGTAAGTGAATTTTTGACATGTGTAATCATACTTTATTTATCTTACAATAACCTGTCCATTTCCACCCTCTTTTGTATATAATGTATTCTGCAAGAAATAATGGCGTGAAATGACCTCTTTAATAAAAAACCAGCAGCACAAAGCTATTTGTCTTTTATGGAGTAAAGGAATTCGCTTCGTGAGAGAAATTCAGTGGCATATGAACATCGGCCTCTTTACAATATATTACAACCTAAAAAAATTAAAAGAGACCGATAATGTGGCACAACGAAGGGGCGCAGGTTGTCCAAGAAAAGTCAATTCAAGTATAATACGTGCAATCAGTCAATTTATTAGGCGAATTCCTACAATATCGGTGGGTGAGTTGGTAAGTAAACTTTCAGAAAAGGGTATAATACTCGGAAGAGAAATGGTTCGAAGGCATCTTTGCGCCAACGGTTACAAAAATTCTCTTCCTCTCGCAACACCTATGCTTACAGAGGAGCATAAAGAGAAACAGGTTAAATGGGCCCAAGAACATATTGATGATGATTGGTCCTGCACCTTTTTTTCTGACAAAACTTCGTTCCAACTGTTTAGGAACACGATCACTCAGTAATACAAAAACAGTCGTCCTGTCCGTCACATCCCTAAGAACCGACAAAAAATTCATGTTTGGGATGCATTTAGCCTGCAGGGTAAAACTAGCATTTATTGTTTTGTAGGAAAGATGAACACCTCGTTTTACATTGAAATCCTAAAAAACTAACTTCTGGAGATTAAAAAAATGATGGGCGACGATTGGCAGCTTCAGCAGGATAACAATCCTAAGCACACAAGCCGCCTAGTCAAGGATTTTCTCAATAAAACAGTTCCTTGTGTTATCAACTGGCCGTCAAACAGCCCGGACCTTAACCCCATCAAAAATTTATGAGGAATCATAAAAAAAAATGTGGAGAAAAAAAAACCAAAAAATTTAGATGGGTTACAAACGTTTATAATCGAAGAATGGGGAAAGGTTCCAAAGAATACCTATAAAAATTTGATCAATTTGATGCAAGAGAGATGTAGGGTGATAATTGATGGAAACGGCGAAAGAATAAACTATTAACAATACCTGTCATTTAATTTCGTGGTTCTTACAAATTAAATAAATCGTATTATGTAGTTATTAAATTATTGGCTGTTGCGCAAATAATCATCAAAAAATTCCAAATAATTTTGGGTACCACTGTATCTATTCGCTTTCTCCTATCCCTATCTCTAGATTTTTTCTACAATAAAAAAATTTTCGAATCATTAGTCGACCATATTATTTATACCACCAAATGATTGTGGCAAACAAAAATACTTAACTCAAACAAATTTGTCTTACCCTGACGAGATAGAATTCCAAAGTCTCAAATTTCTCTTTTTATCATATTAATAAGCGTTTAAAGTTAGAATTAGTCCATAATGATTTTATACTATAAAGTAATCCTTAATCTATCACAACTAATTCCGACAAACCATGATACTTGACCTGAATGAACCTAGCCTCATTCTAATGAAGAATAATCAAAAAGCTCTGTTTCATGCTAACTTTAAAGGTCCAATTCCTTTCATTATTACACATATTGAAAACCAGTTCTTCTAATCTCGTTGGAACAAAGACAATTTCCTTATTCGAGTTAACTTCGGATTCCTATGCTACAATAAGTGAACTTATGACTTATATAATTGGTTGGAACTTGTTAGTGTCACTACAGTTGCTGTTGGTATACTCGTATTTATAATCAATAGATCATGTTAACATTTTCTCTATCAAAGTGAGTTTTTTTGCCAATTTTGGGGTGGTATTTTCGAATCATGGACAAGCGCTATGAAATATGACACCAACTAAACTTCACACAGTCTCTTTAATAAAACAAATAAAAAGAAAGGAAATGGCTGGAAACTCCCTTTTTTAGTACATCCGTATTCGTGAGTTTATTAATAAACGGTACGATATAAAAAAAATAAGATTTGATAATGAAGTAATATCTCAATACACCAAAACAGTTGAATCGTTATATCTAGGGTTTGGCTGTATACTTTAGTTTCGTTATTTTTCTATTTTTAAACTCGGACTAAAAATATTGAACGTCAAATGAGTCAAAACGAGCCAAACCCGATTTTGACCCGACCCATTTGGAACACTGGTCAGTTGTGATTTATAAGAATAAGTAAAATTGAAGCCCATTCCATCTTAATCAGAAATCTTCCTTTGTACCCATAAAACAAGTTTATCAAGATTAAGCAATGAAATATCAGATTGATAAATTAAAAAACAAATTTAATAAAAATAAAGTAACCTAATAAAGAAAAAATGTTATACAGTAGTAAATAGATCAACACAAAGCATTTGTTAGATAACGATTGTAGTAACAAATGAAGAAGCATCCCAAAATATCAAACTATTTAAAAATTTTAAATTAAATTGTTAGTAAACGGTATATATTAAAATTCTATTATGATTTATTTGCTTTGCTTTGAGCATTAATTTTTCGGCCGTGATTAAGACTTTGCTCGAGTTTTCTTATTCATCCAGATTTAGAATTTTTTGGCTGTGGAAGATTTTTAAAATCAAGAAGTTTGCTTGTGCGAAGAAGTTGACTTGTATGGATTCGTTCACTTACACGACCAAGTGGTTGACGTGTTTGATTCACTTCACTTGCATTAGTTTGCTTGCCAAGTTCGGAATCGGATGCAAACTTTCTCCAAGCATTTAAAATTTTACACAAGTCTTCTGCGGATGGTCTTCTTGCTGGGTCAGCATCCCAGCATTTTTTTATCAATTCAGCTATTAAAGGGGGTATATCTTTACTATCTGGTCGCATCCCGTTACAGATTTCAATCGCAAGGGTTTTGCTTTCCTCCTCATTTTCACAATCAACATCGCTAAAAGGAGAAGCGCCAGAAAATACTTCACACATAAATATTCCGAATGAATAAATGTCTGCAGCCTTTGTATGTATCCTATTATAAAAAACCTCAGGCGCTACATAAGGAAGAACCCCGTATATCTTATTCTCATTATCTTTATAATTGGCTGGTTTGCATAAACCTAAATCTGTTATGTAAACCTCATCATTTTTATTAGAAAAAAGAATGTTTCCAGGGTGAAAATCTCGATGAACTAATCCAGATTCGTGAATTTTGTACAATCCAAGTGCAGTATAATGTAAACGATTAAACTTCTCTTTCCATGATATCTCGTGATTCACCTTAGTATGATCAACAAATTTCATAACGATCATAAGGTTTGATTTTTTGTCTTTGGTGATTCCATAGCATCTGGTAATTTGTGATCTATAATCGTTTACTTTATGAAGGTTTTTTATCTAAGTTTGAAGTTAAATGTATTATCAGTAAAATAAGTTTCTAAATAATCAGATTAATAAATATTTAATCTTATTACGCGATACAAAAAGGATTAAAATTTTATTGTGTTGATAATATAATTATTACCTCCTCCAAATATTTTTTAGATATCTCTTGAGTGTTTTTTAAACTTTTTAGTGCTACCTTTATTTCCCCGAATCTCTTCCATAGACCATATATGTTCGAATATAAAATATATCCTTCCTTCCATTCAGCCGAATAAACTTTCGCAAAACCACCTTCACCTATTTTTTTGATATTTTCAAATTTTTCGTAGGGAATCCATTCAAGTACTTTATGTCTACTTGTTGCTTCTAATTGTGTTTTTTGTATGAAATTATCAACATCTTTGTTTCCGCTTGTCCATTTCTCAAATTCTTTTTTAAAATGAAAAGAGTTGCAAGAATGACACCAGTAACGAGGGATATTTTTTTTACATAGGTTGCATATAACTAAGTGATTAAAAATATGCATCACTCAAAATATTAAAGCTAATAGTAAACAGAAAAATGTAATTTATTTAAAACAACAAATATAAATAATAATATTCTTACCCCCTAAAAGTAAAGAATATAACTCAAATTAATTAAACTATCTAAGATATTAATATACGAAACAAATATTAATAAATATGCTTACCCCCTAAAGTAAAGAATATAAATCAGATCAATTAAACCACCTATGATATGAATTTACTCTAAAAATATTAATGAAAATATGCTTACATGCTAAAAATAAAAATGTAACTCCCATTAATTAAACCATCCATTATATAAATTTACTTAACAAATATTAGTGAAATATGCTTACTGTCTGTAATTGTAGTTAAAGTAATTAATATAACTTAGATCAATTAAACTATCTATAATGAATTTATTCAACTAATATTTATAAAATATGCTTACCCCCTAAAAGTAAAGCATATAACTCAAATAAATTAGCCGCCTACAGTGTATATTAAATTTCTCAGCAAATATTAATGAAAATATGCTTACACCCTGAAAGTAAAGGATATAACTCACATCAGTCAAACCACCTAAGATATGAATTTACTCAACAAATATTAATAAAAATATGCTTACCGTCTGTAATTGTAGTTAAAGAATATAACTCGAATCAATTAAACCACCTATTATATAGATTTACTCAACAAATGTTAATGAAAATATGCTTACCCACTAAAAGTAAAGAATATAACTCAGATTAAATAAATCCCCTATGATATAAATATACTTAACAAATATTAATGAAATTATGCTTACTCCCTAAAAGTAATAGAATATAACGCATTAATATAACCACATATGATATGATATTTTCAACAAATATTAATGAAAATATGCTTACAGCCTAAAGTAAGGAATATAACTCAGATCAATAAAATCACCAATTATATGATATTACTCAACAAATATTAATGAAACTATGCTTACTGTCTATAATCGTAGTTATAGTAAAGAATATAACTCATTAATTAAACCACCTATGATATGAATTTACTCAACAAATATTAATGAAAATATGATTACCCGCTAAAAGTAAAGAACATAACTCAGATCAATTAAACCAACTAACATGAATTTATTCAACAAATATTAATTAAAATATGCTTACCGACTGTAATCGTAGTTAAAGTAAAGAATATAATTAATATCAATCAAATCACCTATAATATGAATTTACTCGACAAATATTAAAAAATATGCTTACCCCCTAAAAATAAAAAATATAACTCAGATCAATTAAACATCCTATTATATGAATTTACTTAAAATATTCTAAAAATATGCTTACGCCCTAAAAGTAAAGAATATAACTCAGATTAATTAAACCCCCTATTATATGAACTACTTAACAAATATAAATAAAATACGCTTACCGTCTGTAATAGTAGTTAAAGTAAAGAATATAATTAATATCGATCGAATCTCCTATGATATGAATTTACTCGACAAATATTAATTAAAATATGCTTACCGTCTGCAATAGTAGTTAAAGTAAAGAATATAATTAGTATCGATCAAATCATCTATGATATGAATTTATTCGACAAATATTAATGAAAATATACTTACCGTCTGTAATCGCAGTTAAAGAAAATAGTTCAGATCTATTAAATAAATATACTCAACAGATATTACTAAAAATATACATACCGAAAACTGTATAAGGTAAAGAATGCAATTCAGATCAACTAAATCATCAATTATGAATTTACATAACAATATTAATGAAAATATGCTTACATTCTGTAATTGTAGTAAAAGTAAAGAATATGATTCTGATCAATTAAAATATTGATTAAATATGCTTACCGTCTGTAGTAATAGTTAATGAAAAGAATATGACTCAGAACTATTTAACTATTTATTATATAAACTTACTCCACAAATATTAATGAAAATACGCTTACCGACTGTAATTGAGTTAAAGTGAAGCATATAACTCATCAATTAAACTACTTATTATATGAATCTATTCAAAAATAAATAAAATATGCTTACCGTCTGTAAATGTTAGTTTAAATAAAAAATATCTAAGATCAATCAAACCACCTATTATATAACTTTATTCAATAAATATTAATGAAAATATGCTTACAGTCTATAAAGTACATAATATGACTCAGATCAATTAAATCGCCTATATATAAATTTACTCAATAAATTTAATTAAAATATGCTTGCCGACTGTAATCGTAGTTAAAGTAAAAAATATATAACTCAGATCAATTGAACGCCATATTATATAAATTTACTCAGTAAATATTAATAAAAAAAATGCTTACGCCCTAAAGTAAAGATAAATCAGAACCTATTATAAGAATTTACTTAACAAATATTAATGAAATATTCTTACCGTCTATAATCGTAATAAAGTAAAGAATATAACTCAGATCAATCAAACCCTTATTATATAAAATTACTTGACAAATTTAATTATAATATGCTTACTCCCTAGAAGTAAACAATATAACTCTAATAATCAAACCACTTATAATAAGAATTTACTCAACAAATGTAATAAAAATATGCTTACCGTCTGTAATAGTAGTTAAAGTAAAGAAAGAATATAGCTCAGATCAATTCAACCACTGATATAAATTTACTCAACAAATTATATAAATATGCTTACAGTCTGTAATCGTAATTAAAGTAAAGAATATAACTCAGATCAATTAAAACACCTAATATATGAATTTACTCAACAAATATTAATGAAATATACGTACAGTCTGTAATCGTAGTTAAAGTGAAGAATATAATACAGATCAATTAAACCACCTATAATATTAATTTGCTCAGCAAATATTAATGAAAATATGCTTACTCCCTAAAAATAAATAATATACTCGGATCAATTAAATCATCTATGATATGAATTTACTCAACAAATGTTGATGGAAATATGCCTACCGTCTGTAATCGTAGTTAAAGAATATAACTCTGATTAAATAAATCACCTATTACATGAATTTAGTCATTAAATATTAATAAAAATATGCCCACTGTCTGTAATCATATTTAAAGTAAATAATATAACTCAGATCAATTAAATCACATATGATATAAATTTACTCAAAAAATATTAATGAAAACATGCTTACCGTCTAATAATAGTAGTTAAAATATCACTGATTAATTAAACCATCTATTGTTTAACATTCTCAAAAAATATTAATTAAAATATACTTACCCCCTAAAAGAGTATAATAGAGAACAATTAGGCCGCCTATTATATTAATTTACTTAACAAATATTAATGAAAATATGCTTACGTCCTAAAAGTAAAGAATATAAATCAGATCAATTAAACCACCTATAAATTTACTCAATAAATATTAATGAAAGCATTCTTACTGTCTTAATACGTAGAAGTCAAAATAAAGAATATAACTCGGATCAGTTAAACCATCTATTTTATGAATTACTCAACAAATTTTAATAAAATATGCTTACCGTCTGTAATTGTAGTTAAAGTAAATAAATAATTCAGATTAATTAAACCTCTTATAAATTTACTCGATAAATATCAATTAAAATATTCTTACAGTCTTTAATTAAAGAATAAAGAATATAATAGATCAATTAAACCACATATTATATTAATTTACATAACGAATATTAAAGAAAATATGCCTACTCCCTAAAGTAAAGAATATAACCCAGATCAATTAAACCACCTATAATATAAATTTACTCAACAAATATTAATAAAATATGCTTACCGACTGTAATCATAATTAAAGTAAAGAAAATAATTTAGATCTATTAAACCACCTATGATATAAATTTGCTTCACAAATATTAATGAAAATATGGTTACCGGCTGCAATTGTAGTTAAGATAAATAATATAACTCAGATCAATTAAACCATCTATGATATAAATTTACTCAACAAATGTTAATTAAGATATGCCTACCGGCTGTAATTGAAGTAAAGAATATACTCAAATCTATTAAGTCATCTACAAAATTATTTTACTCAACAAATATTAACTAAAATATGCTTGCCGGCTGTAGTCGTAGTTTAAGTAAGCAATATACTCAGATTCATTAAATCACCAATGATTCTAATTAACTCAACAATTTTAATAAAATTATGCTTACAATCTGGAATCGTAATCAAAGTGAATAATATAACTCAATAATTAAACCACCTATGATATAAATTTGCTCCACAAATGTTAATAAAAATATGCATACAGTCTGTAATTGTAGTTAACATAAAAAAATATAATTTAGATTAATTGAACCACCTGTAATACAAAATTACTCAACAATTATTAATGAAAATATGCTTACACGCTAAAAGTAAAAAATATAACTCAGATCAATTAAACTATCTATGTCATGAATTTACTCAGTAAATATTAATGAAAATATTCTTACCGACTATAATCGTAGTTAAAGTAAAGAATATAACTTATATTAATTAAACCATTTATTATATAAATTGCTCAACTAATATTAATGAAAATATGCATACAATCTGCAATCGTAGTTTAAGTAAAGAATATAATTCAGATCAATTAAACCACCTATGATATGAATTTATTCAACAAATATTAATGAAAATACACTTACCAGCTGTAATTGTAGTTAAAGTAAAGAATATAACTCCAATCAATTAAATCATCTATCATAAGAATTTGCTAAACAAATATTAATGAATATACGCATACAGTCTGTAATCGTAGTTAAAATACTCAGATCAATTAAACCTCTTATAATACAAATATACTTAACAAACATTAATTAAAATATACTTACAGTCTGTAATACAGTAGTAATTAAAGGAAATAATATAAATCAGATCGATTAGACTAAGGTACGAATTTACTCAACAAATAATGAAAACATGCTTACCGTCTGTAATCGTAGTTAAAGTAAATAATATTACATAGATCAATTAAACCACTTATGATATGAACTTACTCAACAAATATTAATGAAAATATGCTTACACGCTAAAAGTAAAAAATATAACTTATATCCATTAGACCACCTATGACATAAATTTACTCAACAAATATTACTAAAAACATGCTTACTCCCTAAATGTAAAGAATGTAACTTATATTAATTAGAACACCTACTACATAAATTTATTTAACAAACATCAATGAAAATATATGTACTGTCTGTAATTGCAGTTAACTCTGATTAATTAAACAATTTTGATATAAATTTACTCAAGAATTATTAATAAAAATATGCTTACTTCCTAAAATAAATAATATAACTCAAATTAATTAAACTGCCTAGGATATGAATTACTCAACAAGTATTAACGAAAATATGCTTACCGACTATAAGGTAAAGAATATGACTCATATCAACTAAACCACAATTATATGAATTTACTCTACAACTATCAATGAAATATGCTTACGCCCTAAAAGTAATGAATATGACTCAAATTTATTGAACCGCCTATAATATGAATTTACTTAACAAATATTAATGAAGATATGCTTACTCCCTAAAGTAAAGAATATAACTCAGATCAATTAAACAACCCATTATATTAATTACTTAACAAATATGAATGAAATTTCAACTGGTCAATAAACCTAACCTAAGGATTCTTTAACCATTCTTTCAATAAAATTCATTATTAACGAATGTTCGAAATTCAATAAAAGCAATAGCGATACAAATGCAACGTTATGCATTATGCTTGTTACACTAATAAGTAATACAAAGTCGGACAAAAAGTCAAATACAGTACTGTACCGTATAGAAGAGTTTTAGTTGCTATTTTCGGCCGCAGAGGGGGGTGTTGTTTATGCACTACTCGTGCGACACCCTTACGGCACTCGTGAGTCACCTGTGCAGGTGTGCTTGCAATGATTTTGATTGAAATTTCCGTACTATAGTAATTTATATTGTTTAAATGGATTTTTGGATTTTATGTAAATTCGAAAGCCGGAAATCCAAATAGAATAAAAATAGCGATTTTATTTAGGCAAAATTTTAATGTTATAAACATAATCAACTATAATTGGAATAGTTGAATTTAGTTGACTGAGAAAAAGCTTAGATAATTATTTTATAGTATAATAGTTTATGAGTCATAATGTTATAATTTTATGGCATATTAGTTAGCAATAATGATAGTAATATAAACTAGGAAATGGAAACCATTGTGAAGTCCGAAGCTAAATTTTATTAGTTTAAAACTATTATTAAATTATTTATTAAAAAATAATAATAATAAAAGTTATTTTATTCTTTATAACTTTTTTGTCTTATATATTAATTTATTTTCATTATTAATTAACTAATTTATTAATTTATTTTCATTATTAATTAAATTTATTTATTTATTTTCATTATTTAATCATATACAATGTGGTGCAAAAAAAACTGGAATTTTTTTAACACATATTTTTATTAATAAATTCATATAAAATTATTTAAATGTTATGAAACTTTATAAATTTGTTTTTAAGATAAAAATAAGAAAAACCATATAATTACT
>CAJVPV010002438.1:0-13158 GCA_910591835.1 Acaulospora morrowiae
CGTCTAAATTGCTTTGATAGTTGTAAAGTTTATTAATAAAAAATTTTTTCCAATAATTTTGACTCACACTGTATATAAATTGAAGATCAAGTGAGGTTATACAACATTCAAGAACAATGTTTTAGAATAAAAAAAAAAATTTAAAACAAGACCTTTTACAGCAAAAGTTCGTTTTATTTAACCTGACTATGAAATTACGTTACACGAATAATTTTTTTTTGCGCGCATGAACAAACTTTGGTCATCCATTTATGGGTGTAAAAGCCACGAGTCCCATCATACATGTTGGAGCCTTAGAGAAATCTATTCATTCATTCTCCATCAAAATGTTGGAACCGACCAAAGCTCAAATTGATGAAGTCTTCAAAAAGCTTACCACCCAACGGGCAAATAAGGTACTACTTTTGTATTAAAGAAAAAAAATTTCCGACTTCTAACCACTTCTATTCTTATCAGATGTGCTTTGATTGCAAGGCCAAAAATCCTTCGTGGTCTAGCGTCACTTTTGGAATATATCTTTGCCTTGATTGCTCCTCTACGCACAGGAATCTCGGTGTTCACATTAGCTTTGTCAGGTTATATCCTACTTCCTTCAAAAAGGACGAATGTTGTTTTTTTTTTTTTTTAAGTAATCTTACCAGTTCCTCAATACAGATCGATCGCATTGGATTCGTGGACGTGGGATCAATTACGAATCATGAAAGTGGGTGGTAATGCCGCAGCGTTAGATTATTTCTCAAAACATGGTGGAGCAGCTTCATTGAACAACAAGGATATAAAATCAAAATACACCTCTCGTGTCGCTTTGAAATATAAGAATGAACTCATCAAACGAGCCAACGAAGATGCCCAAAGGTGATTTGAATTATTTTTATTTAGTTTCTGAAAAATTTCCATTAAATTCATCTAATATTGTTTGTGTTCATCTAAAGAGATCCAGATCTTGAAATTGTCGAAAATCACGAAGAACAATCTACATCAACAGTGTTTAGCAAAAATGACGACTTTTTTGAAAAACCTAATGAAGAAACTATTCAAAAGTCTCAACCAGTAGAAGAATCAGCAAAAGTTACCACGGGAAACAAATTACCTAGTTCCAATAATCAGACAATTACAAAACCATCAACGACAATTAAATCGAGTATTTCCACCCGTGGTAAGGTTCCCAAAAAATCAAAATTGGGATTAGGTGCTGTGAAACTTCAAAAAGTTGATATCGAAGTGGCCGAACAAAAAGCAAAAGATGAAGAAAAATTAAGTAAGCAGCAGCCATCGCAAAATGAAGAATCCAGTGCACGAAACTCTATCGAAAACAAATGGACATATAGTTCTCGTTTGGTATACAATGATACCTCACAGTCATCAGGTGATATTGAAGGTAACAATGCAAGGCGCCAGAGCGATGATATTGAAAGACTTGGTATGGGTGTTTCAAGACTGGGATTTGGAACGGTGACTAGTAACTCCGCACAAAAACCTATAGAAACATCGTCAAGGTTTATAGGGTTTGGTTCTACTAGTTCAAATAAGCAAGATGAGAATGGTATCTATTATTTTTTATACGTTTTTTATCTTGATATATCTCATTAACCCATATTATTTTATTAGTTCCCTCATCAGATTCAGATTTTGCTCGTCAAAAGTTTGGTAATCAAAAGTCCATCTCATCCGATCAATTTTTCGGTCGTAATCAGTATGATCCCGATGCACTGTCAGCTTCATCTGAAAGATTGAAACAATTTGAGGGTGCTAGTTCAATATCATCAAATCAATATTTTGGCAGAGATGATCAAGTTTCGCGGCGGGAAAGTTTAGACTTGGGTGCTATAGAGTTGAATGCGCGGGATTTTGCTCGCAAATTTATTGGACAAGCTTCATCCGATTATGAAGCTATAAAAACGGTAGTCGAACGGGGTAGTGAAAAATTAAAGGATTATATTTCGGATATTCAAGTAAGGCTATTTAAACATCTCTTTTGTTGTTAGTATTTCATTACTTCAACTGACCAATTGTCTTTAATAGAATCGTGTAAACTATTAGGCCACTTGTAAACGAATTCTAATTTACAATTTATATAAAAGTTAGTTGAACATTAGAATTAATCTTATAATTAAAACTTTAGATATATACTATTTTACAATTTCCTCGTATTCTAAATAAAAATTTTCTTTGTAGAAATCGTGTTGGCTTGGGTCACTAATTAAACCAATAAAATTGCACTTAAAAATAATACTCTAGATGGCATTATGGGTTAAAATACAATATTATTCATCTATTCAACTCAATTTTTCTAGGATCCCGAATATTTTCATAAGATAGTTAAAAACCGTTCAGGGTGAGTTGACTATTGGTAATATTCGGAACGTGATTTAAATTTTTTCTCCCTACATCTTTTCGTCTTAAAACTCGCGTTTCATTCCTTATAACCTTTACTCTCAAACATCATAAATACTTTCCTATTTTTGAAGTTCTTTAGCCTCTTTATTAATTACAAAAAGCATAGAAATTATTTTTTGATGTCATTCGATTTTGTGTTATAAGCAAAACCTAATGACTTCTACATGTTACTTTCTGTATCTAAAGCATCCAAATTTTTTGGCATCTCTCAATTAGCACACTCGGCGCCGGAATAGAGGGAAAAATACATATTTATAGACTTTTCTCAGAACAAAATTATGTCAAATCTGTGCTCAAACTATAATGTTATAATTTAATTATCACAAATTCCCTTTCCTTGGTATCCGAAAATGAACATGTAAGAATTTTCAGCCCAAAATAGAAAAACCTTAAAAGGCAATATTATATATATACTGTATATAGTGTATAACAAAACTTTTTATTTAGTTATTATCAAAATGAAACTAAAAATCTAAAAATTTTATTAATAATTAATTTTTATTATTATTTACTTTTATTGAATTTATAAAATTATTTAAAACCTAATTTGAAAATTATTTCATTTTTTTATTATAAACTATCCTAATTTTAAAATATTTTTGGATAATTATATATATATACATGTATATTTAATAATAGTTCAAATATTTAATTTTGAACTATTAAAAAATAATTTATAATTTTTTTAAAAAAAATTTTTTTCTATAGATAAACATTATTTTTTTATTTGATTTGTATACTGTATATAGTGTGGAACAAAAAATCCTTTAACTTGCCCAAATTTAATCCAAACTGTGCCATTTTTTTTTAGAATAAATACACAACCAGGGCAAAAAATGTTGATCGTCTTGTGACCATAACATTTTTTTTTCTCATGCTGCGTCTCCTCGAAATGCTATTGTCTCCTGAAAAAAAGCAATGTGAAACTTTGTTACATTTATGGAACATTGATATACATAATGCCAAGGAACTACATACAAGAACAAAGGACCCTTCTTCATAATATGAAAACATCGCAAAACTTAAAAAAAATAAGTTGTTAAAATACTCAAGAGGCAATGGTCGTCCAGAAAAAATCACAAAGGAGGCAGCAATCGTGCTTGGGAAATACATATACTGAAATCCCACTATTTCGATGAGGACTTTGGCAATAAAGCTATTAGAAAAAGGTATAAATATTTCTTATCAAACTATTGCAAGGCATCTTAACAATATTGAATATAAAAAAAATCTTCCCAAAACAATGCCCATGTTTACTGAGATCCACAAGCAAAAATGTGTAGAGTAGATCCAAAAATATCGTAACAAACACTAGAACCTGGTGTTATTTTTAGATAAGACAGCTTTTCAGCTGTTCAGAAACACCGTGGAATGTTGGTATAAGGGCACGCAACCGATCTGTCCAATGTCAAAAGACCGAAGAAAAATTCTTTCATGAGATGACTTCTGTATGGTAGGAAAAACAAGTTTATTTTGCTTTAGACAAAATATAAATGTAGAACTCTACATAAAAATTCTCAAAAAACACTTACCCAAGATTAACTGCATGCTTAGGGACAGTTGCCGTTTCCAGCAAAACAACGATTCCAAATATACAAGCTGTCTTGCTCAAGATTTTCTTAAAAATTATTTCCCAGAGGTTATTGAGTGGCCGTTAAACAGCCTAGACCTAAACTCCATTGAGAATTTATAGAGTATTGTGAAAAATAAAGTAAAAAAAAAATACCAAAAATCTCGATGATCTGGAATGATTCATAACTGAGAAGTGTGATAATATTCTGACGACCATTCTAAATAACTTAATAAAATTGATGAAGTATCGTTGTGATCTGGTTATTGAGTTAGAAGAGGAACGTATCTTATACTGACACTAATAAAGGTTGATATGTAGGTCTTAAACTTTAAAATAATATATTTTTCATATTATATTAAATTGCAAGTTAATGTGCAATAAATGATTTTTTGATTTCAGTTATTTTTGTTCCACACTATATATAATTTACTTTATAAAAAAAACAATATCTTTTATTTATAAAAAATAAAAAATAACTTTTTTCATTAATCCTTTTGTCAATTTAAAAAACAGACATTCTTGAAAAAATTTTTTATTTTTCAATAATAAAGTTTAAATATTTTTTTAATAACATATGTTTCTAAAGATAAAGGCCTTTCTTATTTGTTTATCTTTTCTCCTTCAAAACTCTTTAAATATTTCAATAACAAAATATTTAAACCTTATCCATTTGGTTTATAATAAGAACCTCTATTGAAAAGAAAAAACTTGTTAAAAAAATATTTTTTTCTATTTTTTTTTAAGATCCGGAATTCCAAAAAAGTTTACTAGTAAATATATTTTTCAAGCTTTATAAAAATTTTAAGTTTATTATAAGTGAACACCTTTATTGAAAATAGATAAATAAGCTAGTATTTGATCTATAAATATGAACATATGATTTTTTTTATCAATCAGATGTCCATAATAGCTTTTTCAAGTATTTCAACAAATTTTTAAAAATTTTTGGAAAATTTTACCTATCTTAGTTTAATTTTGAATTTTTTGTTATATTGGAATCTTCAGTTGGTAATTAGTTATAATTTTAAATTGGCTAATTAATATATAGCAGAAAGATAAACAAGATATGTTCTTTTCACATGTTCTTATTATACAATATAACAATAATAATGTAATTAAAGAAAGCAAAAAAGCAAAATGTTATTCTGTTCTCTTAAATAGAAATATAATTCTTATATATTATACATTTTCTTATATTTTTAGGAAGATAATATAAAATTAGATATTATTTAAAATAGCAATAAATTATATGGTGGAAACTAGTATTGTATTATATCTAATTAATTTTAATAATATTTAATCTTAATTTAATCTTTTTAGATTAAGTTTATAAATATGTATATTCTTATAATATCTTTTGTATATTTTTTTTTAAAGATAAATAAAGATCTATACTAGCAAACTTAAAAAATAAAAAAAGTATATTATTAAAATAAATTATAAAAACTAGTCTTAGCAATTTTTAAATTTAACTATATATTATAAAAAAATATATAATATTAAAAATATTAAAAAAAAGAATTATTTAAAAAAAAACTTTTTTCTATTTCCTCTTCTATACTTAAAAGTTTTTTTTTTAGAAAATTTTTAAATTGTTTTTTTTTCTTTGCTTTTTTTTTTCTTCTAATATTATTTTTTTTCCTATTATTATTTTTTTTTCTTTTTTTTTTCTTTCACTTTCTTTTCTATAATTCTTTTCTAATATATAATCTCTTTTTTTTTTCTTTCTCTTATTTGTCAAATTTAAATTTTTTAATTTTTTCTGAAATTTTTTTTTTTGGATCTTTCTCTTTCTTAAAACTATTACCCTCTATCTCATCATCTCTCTGGTCAGTTGACTTCTTTTTCTCAAGAACTATATTAAGAAGTAGTAACTTCTCTCATGTTGTAGGCTTTAGGAAATTTTCTACATCTATGATTTTTTAAAAAAAAAATGGATAATTTATCCCTTCAAAAGATCAGTATGGTTATTATTATCATATTTAATATTGTTTACTTATTGATGATTAGACTAGATACATTTAAGAAGTTATTATATAACTATTGTCATTTGAACTTTTAAGAAGTTACATCCTATTGTATTCAATTATATAGTAGTCAATGCCAGTATAAAATTTTACAAGTAATATACTGATATCTAAGATATCTAATAAGATAATATATAATAATCAAGAATTCTAGTTACCTTTGCAAACAAAGCTAGTATTGATAATAAAAGTTTCTTGTTTACTCCTTAACAATATAGGTTCATATACATGGTTAAATAATAATATTTTTAAGAAATTTTAACTCAACTTTATTTATTGAACACTCTTATTACACTTGAAAAATGAATATATCAAACTCTTTATATAACTTGAAGACCAATCTATAAAAAGTGGCTGCAGCACCTTTATGTATAAAAAATCAACTTTCTTCTCTTCCACTTCATCTGCTATACATTAAGCCAACTTTGAAAAGCAAACATACCAAATTCTACTTATAACTTAAAAACAAATCTGTATATCTGACTGTAGTGTCTTTATATAATTAAGTATTACAAATCCCTCAGTGTTTTACTAAATATTGCCTAAAATATATAGATTTTGAAAATTTTTTTGTTACTGCTTGAATGGTTATTGAAAAAAAAATAATTAGAATAGGTGAATCATTTTGTTAAGTCCTGCATTAGACTCTTTTTAGCAAAAAGAGATATATATTAGTTTTTACATATTTGTAATATTGCCAATAATAAGTAATCCCTTATAAATAAAAGTCTGATTAATAACTATTTCAATTAAAAAAATATATATTGAAAAAATTCAAGCAAAAAATCAAATTTCAAATTTAATAAATAGATTAAATAATATAAAACTGAAGTCTTTTTGTAAATTTGTAAGTAATTAAAAAAGAGAAAAAAATAAATGTAACTAAAACTAAAGCTAAGTGAAGTAGACTATAAAATATATAAGTAGAAAACTAATTATTTCTATAAGAGAACCTCCAGACAGGCTTGTTGTCCCATCTCTCCAGCTCTTTAGTTACTATAGATAATAGAGTATATGTGATATTGTTTGTTGTTATAGTTGTCAGTGGTGGTATGATTGACATTATTGTTGTGATTGTTGTTGTTGTGATATAAAACCAGTTTAAACAGGTTCAGTTTTTGTTTTGATTTTTAGACAAAATCTGATTGATGATTGGAGAGCACTAATTATTTAAAGAGATAAACTGATTTCAGTTTTTTGGCTAGGTAAAAATATTGAGAAATTTGGGATAGTATAGCAAGTGTTGCAATAGTAAAGTTGACTTTGAGGATTGACTTAAAACAAACAGTAGACCTACTAATTTAGTTTGAGTATGTGTTTTGGAAAGTATTTTGTTTAGCGAGTAGAATGGTGATAATATAAATGGTTTTTATAATAAAATAAGAATAAGGAGGAGTACAAGAAAACAAAAGAAAAGAGAACTGTCACGAACCTTTCCTCATGCAACCAAAGGATAAGCAAGACTCCCAAATTTGAATAGACTTCAACTAAAGATCCCATTCCATTGCACCAGTTGTCTTAAAGGTTCTTGAGTTCCTGAGCTGGGACTTACTTGCGATAAAGAGAGTAAAACATTTTTTTTTGCTTAAAATTATTATAAAAGAAAATTTTTTAGCAAAACGGATATGATCAGGTGAGAGTTTTTTTAATAATAATAAAGTTTTATTATTAATTAATTAATAATTTTATTATAAAATATTAATTTTAAAGTCTTTTAAAAGAACCTATAATTTATTGACTTTTTTCATATATAAATTTTGAATTATTTTATTATTAAAAATTTTAAAGACCTGTGGGTCAATAGTGTAGTGGTTAACACTCCACAGATCAAATCACAAGATACCAGTTCAATATCATGTAAGGGCGGTTAAATAGAATCAATATAGTATCTGGTGCCATAACCTGTAAAAGCATTGTTTCCTATAAGAAGCCATTTTATATGCTGATCCAATAGGTATTGGGATTGTGATTTTTAGAAAAGACATTATGATGTGATGATTATCCAATTAATATTACAATAATTATCAAAAGTTGCAAGATGTATGAGGTGTTCGCTTTTAGTAAGTTGACTTGATAATCATTTTCTTGTAGTACCTGGTGTCTCTTTCTGCAAGTTTTCAGAAAGATCTTATTCCAATCCAGTAATAGTTTGCTCTTACAGTTACTTATTCCAGAAAGGCAGCCAAAACAGCAGTAAGTACTGATAGCTAAAATAATCTATAGGCAGTAAGTCTATGAAATAAATTCTTTAAACATTCTTGAGTAGCTTTAGAAAGGTGGAAATTAAATGATATACTTAGCTGTAGGTAGTTGGGTTTAGAAGGATTTTCTCTGCAGAGATTCTATTTGCCTAATAGGTACTATTTCCAGTTCTCCTCTTTACACTTTCCCTTAACACATCTCCAGTTATAAATAGAACCTTTTATATATAATAATGGTACTGATGGAACTTTAGCATGTTAGCCTTGACATATATAGATCTTTGGATTTATAGTCAATAGCAACAAGCCAACATGAGGGTAAAATCTGATATAGTCTAGCAATTTCTAGAATAACTTATAGGTAGCTTCGTCCTGTAATACATGATATAAAGCATACATGAATTAAATAAATGAATGCATAGATATGGTCTAGCTAGTCAAATTAAAAAAAAAATTTTTTGAATTTAAAATTAATTATAAAATTCAAAAAAAAATTTGTGACTAAAAAATTTATTAAATATTTCTTATATTATATAAATTAATATTATAGAATTAATAGATTTTTTATTTTATAAAATTAATTTCAAAAAAATTTTTAAAACTTTAAAAAATTATTATTATTATTATTATTTTTTAATCCCACAATCAGGTTGGTGTCATTTATTTATTAAATCACAAAAAACTATTATATGCATGAGAATATATGCAAAGTACAAATTTCTTCAATCCAACTCACTTGTCTTTAGCCAAAGCCTCTAAATGCAATTTATAAGATAATATATTATTCCCCTAAAGGAGGGAATTAAGATTCTGAACTTTTGATAGGATCCAAACCTGCAGATTACCTTTACAGTAACTTTTTAAAAAATTTGTTTTTTGATTTTTTATACTTTTATTTAACAAATCTATGTATTGAAATAATTTTGTTAATTTTTTATAATTTATAATATACAATAGAATTTTGGATATAGCTTATTATATTGTTATAATATATTTAAAAAAAATTTTTAAGTAATCTTATTCTATAGGTTTTTAAATAATTATATTCAAATTTTTATTATATTTTACTAATTAATTGTTGATTTATAAATAAAATTAAAAATAAAAATTAGTTCAAAAACCTTTGCACCATACTGTAAATCAATTAAATTCATATATAAAAATAAAAATTAAAAATTAAATAATAAATAATTAAATTAAATCTGAAAAAGACAAAATAGAAAATTTTTTTCAACAAATATAAATAAAAACTAAATTATTAAAGTTAAAATTTTTTAATCAAAGACAAAAACAAAAAAAAATTATTTAATACAAAAATAAATACTATAATTTTGAAAATTAAAATTAAATAGAATTATATAAAATTATATAAGATTTGAAATATTATTAAAATGATAATAAATATATATATCATTTATTAAATTTAATATAAACTTGAGAATTAAATATAGAATTAAAAAGATTTTTTAGATTTTTTAGTAAAGACAACTTGAATCATTAAGTTTTTTAAATAAAAGTTTATTATTTAAAAAGAAAATTTAATTTAAATTTAATTAAACTTTAAAAAATTAAGATTTTTAACCAATATTTAGCTTTTAGAAAAGCTATTAAACTTAAAATTTTAATTAATTTATATATTTTAAAAAATCAAATTAAAAAGAACTGGACAAATTCAAAAAATAAAAAATTATTAACAATTATATAGTAATAATTAAAACAAAAGATTTTAAAATTTAGATCAAACATGACTTCAATAATTTAATCAAATTCAACAACCATCTAATCCAAGTACTCAAGTCTCATAAAAGTATTAAATACCTATAAGTATTTATTTTCTCCAGAAGTTTGCTTAAGTTTAATAAAAAGGTTTTCAATTAAATCATAAACACAATTCTAAAAGAACTTTTCAAATATAACTGGAAAGATGAGATCAAATAATAGATCTGTGACTGGATTATTATAAACAAGTTTGAATACTTCCTCTTCCTATCATATCTTAACAAGTTCACTTTTAGCATACTTCAATTCAAGATTAACAAACTTATCAAATTAGCTTATAAAATTATATCCAAATACTCAAATACAATTTTTATTAGCCATAGTGATCTTAATATGACTTTTTTTGAAGAAAAACAGAGATCCTCACTGGTTGACAACCTAATATTTAAACTTTCCATGCTAGCAACTAGAAAATATATTTTTCAAAACTTGTAATTGATCCAAAAAAATGAATCAATTTGGTTTTGCCTAATTTGCAATCCAAAAAAGTTCAGCCAGAATAATTGGATCATATATATAGCCAAGATTGCAAAAGATCTCAAAATTCAAATCTGCCTAACTAACTGTTCAATACATTTTAAAAATACTGGAAACTCTATCAACCTCTTATTTAAAAACCTGCAATTCTTTAACAAAACTACAGTAATTAATATAACAAATGTCTTAAACATTAAATTTGTTAATCAACTTTTAAAATATAACAGTACAGAAAAGCTTTCATAGCTCCAACTTATATCATATACAGGAATAATGGTTTAAAGATTTTAACAATCCAAACAATCTCTTTGAAACTCATGGTCCAGTATCAAATTCCAAACCATTATTCTGATACTCACACAACTCCAATTGTATCATTAAAATATACAAAAGAAATTATAATATAAATGAAAGGGCAAACCTTAAAGGAAAATACTATTCTATCAATCCAAATAACATTCTGTCCAGGTGCAATGGCTATTTACTAGAAACACATTTTGCTGGCTTTTGCATATTGTCTTTTACAAGTCTCATAGCATCTTTACTATAGATAGTTTCAAATTCCAACAGCTCAAACAAATATCAATTATACAATATAATCAGTGAACTGTCTATCACACCACAACAAGAAGAAAATACTTTCAATTTATTGATAATTTTTTTATCTTCCCTTTTATCACAGCACTTCAAAAAATTAGCTTTTGCCAATACTACTATTTATAACTTCACCAGAACAAGATCTTTGTGAACAGTACAAAAATTGTCCCAGTTAATTCAAAACATTTCTTAAGAGATTTTCTTTATATAATAATGGACATTTTACATTGGTACTTGTTAAATTATATTATAGAAATAAGAAGCAACAAAAAAATTCTTCAAGAAATCTCCAACTATTCAAAAAGAATAACAAAAACTAATTTTGTTCTAATAATATTGAAAATTAATAAACTAATATAAGATAAATCAATTTAAATCAAATATATCAATTCCAAATACAATCCAAAACTTAATAACACTTTTCAATGGATCAATTCATCACTTCACTTTTCTGAAAGCCTACTAATCAATAATCTACAGTTAGGTAGCAATGTCAAATAGTGCAAAAAAATTCTAAGCATTATCAAGACCTATATAATTTGTGAAAGCTTCTTAGTTCTAAGAACATTTGAATATATTCACAAATCTTACAGTTTTAAAATTATTAACAAATTAAACAAAAAAATAAAAAGCTTCAGAGCTAAAAAATACAGCTTTCAGAATCAAATTGTTTTTAGAAACTCTTTCTACAAGAGAAAATCTTTACAAATTATATTCAAAACAATATTCTGACTTATATTGTTTATGGTATAATTTATGCACTAAGGATATCTAATATGTCTTCAAATACCTATCAGCTTCAAAAGATATTAGCCAACTTATCAACATCATTAATAGCATCTTTCATCCAGATGGTGACTATAAGCCAATCTCATATGCCTGGCAATTAATAGAACCAATATATGCTATTACTAACAATATCTTCTCTATAATCAATTTTTCCAACTAGATCAAATCTTCAACTAAAACCCTAACTTGCTTATTCAAATCAATCTGGATATCCTGCTGTATCACAACAAACATCTCTTCTCTCACTAGTATTAAATAGAACAATAATCTTTATAGCAACATAACAAAACAAACTATTAAAAACTCAACCAAACCAAAATCATCCAATAACTTTTTTATATTAACATTAATTACCATAGACATATTTATTATAGTTGCTGACTTATATATTCAAAGTGAATTTAACTTCACTAAATGTATTTCCAAATTAATTACAAATTATTTCAACTTCTTTTTATCCAATATTAAATAGGTAATAATAGCTGCTCAGAGCCTCTTGACAATATATAGTTCTTCCCAATAAATGAAGGACCACTTAAGAATTATTATAATTAAATGGAAATAGTTGTCATATATTAAACCTTTTATTTTATTAATAAAAACAACTTTTATATCTCTTCCAACCTGTTCTATACTTCACCAGTTATATCCTAATCAATATCCAAATACTCTCTGTCCATGATGTGAACTTCGTGTGGAAGACATTCAACATGTTTTCAAATGTGCAGAAGTGTCACAAGCAGCTGAGCAAATTATTAAAACCATCAATCAAACTCTCCATCCAGATGATAATCATAAACCGATCTCACATATATGGCAAGTTATTGAGTTGTCATATGGAGTTACAGACAAAAATCTTTTCGACCATAGACTCTACGAACTGGATCAAGGCAGCAACAGAATCTTTGTCCTTATTGCATGATCTAATTTGAAATCTATATTGCTCTACAGCCAATACTTCACCTCTTACCGAAATCAAGTGGGACCATACCAAGATACACAATTCAGCCAATTCCACCAATCTAAAAGCTAAAAACACTTCACAGGCCAAAGACACCTCCAATAATTTACAAGATAGCATTATTATTGATCTACCTTATATCGTGGCTAACTCATTTATCCAATCTAAATATAATTATTCCAAATGTATTTATAATCTAACAACTCTATCCGCCAATTCCAATTTTACTACTATTTCTTCTAATGCTGAGTAGGTATTTATAGCTGCTTGGTGCCATCCAGCAAGATATATTGTTTTAAATTTTCTTTTCAATATTAGTCATATGGTTACTGTAGGCAAGCTAGCATTTAACTCATT
>CAJVPV010002439.1:0-13153 GCA_910591835.1 Acaulospora morrowiae
CCTTCACCTGGAGTTGAACTGGTATCTTGTGATCTGACCTGTGGAGTGTTAACCACTACACTATGGACCCACAGATCTGATTTTTAAATGTTTTAAAAATATATAGTTAAATTTTTATATTATATTAATAAATTTTTTTATTAAATTATAATCAATTAAATTTTTAAAACTCTTTCCACTAATTCTTTTGCCAACCCAAAAAACAGATGTTCTCAAAAGATTTTTTGTCTTTATAATAATAAAGTCTATATACTTTCCTTAAAAACAATACTGGTTCTAACCAACCAAGCAAGTAGAAGCTATCACTTGTTTTATTTTTTTTAAAACATTTTTTTTGTTTATTTTTGCGACTAAATATAAAAAACCCATCTAAAAGGTCTATGGCAAGAACACCTTTATAGGAAGAAAACTGACAAGAAAAAATACCTTTCAAAAATCTCCAAAAAATTCAAGAATCTAGAGAAACAAAAATAAAGAAGTCTCTAATATTTCCATTATCTCTTTGGCTTCATACTTCTTTTTTTTCAAGCATGCTTTTTTTTTTTTGATTTTTCTGGGGAACTTTGCCTACCTCAGTTTGACCCTAAATTTTTTGATTATATTGGATTTCTTGAAAGATAATTGATCAAGGTCACAGATTGATTGATTATGTCAGCCACAGAAAAAGTAAACAAGATACATATTCCTTACATATTCCTAATTGCACAACATCAAACCGATGATATAATTGGTTTCTGAAAAAGTTGAATGGTTTTAAGTTGAAGTTGTGAGAAGAAGAGAAACAATCTTTTTTTTTGTTCCCATCCTTTTATTTTCTTTTTTTTCTTTACTATTTTTTCTTGAGGACAGGAGTAGCAACAAGGTTTAGGTCCTATTTCAATCTGATAACAAGTTGCAGTACTAATATTTATCTCAAAAATGGTTGAAGAAAGGGATCTTGAAACTATCCACTGGTTGAGTGAAGCTATAATTCCAGAAGACATGGCTTGAAAGAGAAATCAACAATAAAAAACTAACATCCTTTCTGGTTAAAAGTTTTCAAGCATAAAGTTTTAAGAAATACTCTCCTGAAAGTGCCCTTAAATATTCTTGAACATCGATTACTCTATTGGAAATTAAACAGTTTAATTGGCCACAGATGGTAAGAAGTGGAAACCATAAAGGGCTTGGGTTTTAAGTTCACTAAGATAATCTTTTCAATGATAGTTAGAATAGATGATGACTTTTTTTTCTTTTTTCTTTGTCAAAAAATTCCTTTTTTTATTTCTTTTTCCTCTTGTGTAGTTTCTACAAGAGGGGATAACACAATTTGGATTTATGATTAAGACTGTAGAGATGATCTGCAGGTGCTGATCTTACCAGAAGTCTGGGATCTTAATCCTATCTTTTAGGGAAACAATACATCACCTCCATAAATCGTATTTAGAGGCTTCGGCTAAAGACAAGTAAGTTGGGTTAAAGAAATTTGTATTTTGTATGTATTTTCGTATATATAATAGTTTTTTATGATTTAATAAATAAACAACACCAACCTGATTGTGGAATTAAAAATATATATATATATATATTTATATTTGATATATATAGTTTGTTTAAAAGATTTTTGAACAAATATTTTTTATAATAAATAAATAACTATTTATTTAATTAGTATAATAAGTTTTTTTTAATACTTTATTAATAAATTTATTTTAAAATAAAAAAAATTTATTTGATCTAATAAATTAAAATTTATTTTATTCAAATTTGATGGATAAGTAAAAGTATAAAAAAGAATAAAAAAGGCTTATATAATAAAGATTGTATTAAGTTTACAGTTAAATTTAATAAAAAAATTGTTATATTATAAAGTTATTTAATTGATATAAGATTGAATCATTAGTAAAAGTAGATGAAAATATGAATTTCAATCTATATGTTAATGTTTTTGTAAATTATTTAATATCATATATTTAAAATAGTCCAAATTATACATATGGTATAAATTATTTTACTGTTGACTCAATTCCCAAAATTCTTAAAAATAATTGTGTCATGACTCAATTATTTATATGTTTTAATAGTGACTCAATTAATTGCGTCAAATAATTACATCAATTGCGTCAAATAATTACATCAATTGCGTCAAGGATCTATGAATTTCAGTAACATGTATAGTGTCTTTGCTTCTTTATAATTTGGCTATGTCTGGTCTGGATCCTGTTTTTAGGTTATAGACTTCTACTTGGAGAGCTTGATAGTCTGCGTCTTCTTTACTTCTATATCAGATGATTTGTTCATTTGGTTTCTTTAGACTTGTAATCTTCTAATTTCATTGACGTCAGTCTTTGTTTGAACTAGTAGAGAAAAATCTTCTGTCTTGCTTTTTTCAATTCCAACTTTACTATTTATTATTTAAAACATTATATTTATTTGCCAGGGTGAATTGGATTTTGCTGAACTATAGTGGTATTGGTTCTTTGCTTGTATTTGAAAGAATTTGAATAATTTTCTATAGTAGTACTGTTTTGCTGTCACTATCAATTATTTGATTTATAAAAATTATATTATGCTTTCTTAGAAATGGGATTGCTTTCTGATATAACTTTATATCATTGAGCATATTTTTAATGGATAGTGAATCTTCTTTCCAATCAAAGCAATTTGACCATCAGGAATTAAATATTGTAATTTCTAGATTGTTAGATATTTTTAGAACTTGGGTTGAAAAGTTCTTTGAATATTTGAATAATCAAGAAATGTCATTGGTCAAGATATTGCTTGGTACCTATTTTTGAACTTGAGCTTGTTTGAGATAAATTAATATGGATATACTGGATGGACACATGTTGCAAAGTCTATTTATGAAATTGAAGATTTGATTCTCTGTTTGGATTTTCTTAATACTTTTAATGTTGTAGATTTTCTTGTAATAGATAGCTGAATTGGGAATTGTTAAAACTAATCCTATCACTTTTTTTAGAATCTTTCTTAACTCATATATTCTGATCTAAGAAGCAGTATTGCATTTAGTATTCTATGTGTAGAATAAGTACTCTATTTAGAATATACTCTATGTGCTTGTTTGTTACTTTTTTCTTTTAGAAGATTGATACTATTGTTATGATTTTGTGCTTGATTCAATGGATTGTATCTTTAGTATATCTTTTGTTTCCTATTCATATTTCTAAAAATCTGATAAAGCTGTTGCAATTACTTTCAATTACTTCTTATTGGTTTATGCTATTTTTAACCACATTTGGTTTTTTGTTGTAATTGTTTATTGTGATTAGTACTGATTTGTTGCTATTGATTTGGAAGTTATTGGCTATATAGAACCACTTGGCCCTTTTTAGAATATTTCTTATATTTTTTTCAGATTTAGCAATTTATATTGTATCATTTATGTATGCTATAGCAGCTTGCCGGATGGACAGTTGTGTAAATTAATTTTTGCTATAGTCAGTTTTTTATTCACAGTTCATAGAATAATTCAATCTTGTATCATCCTAAATTTCACATAATAAGGGATTGTAAAAAATATGCCACAGTAATGGAGAGATTGTTTTCCTTTGATTTATTCCATCTTTTGCTATTACTTTCTTTATTATTCCTACATCCATAATTATCTTTAGTAATCTGCCAATGAAGGAACTTAATATAAGTATTATGAGCTTTTCTGAAATTTTGATTCTTTGAAATACTTTCTATAATATTTTTAGGCTGATTGTGTCATATATAAGGATCCTACTAATTCTCTTTAATTCTGTATTCGATTCTCAAGTTTATATTAAATTTAATAGGTGGGATATATCCACCATTATTTTTAATATTGTTTTGAATCTTATGCGATTCCCTGCGATTCTATTTGATTTCAATTTTTGGAACTATAGTTGTATACCTTGACTATATCTTGAAATAATATTCACAATTCTTTCTTTCTTTTCTGGCTTTTTTACAGATATTATTTAACAAATAAATGGGTTCTGAATAAGGATCCTAATGATTCTCTTCGATTCTATATTCGATTTTCAAATTTATATTAAATTTAATAGGTGAAATATACCCCACTATCATTTTTAATAGTGTTCTGAACCTTATGCAATTTCCTGTGATTCTGTTCGATTCTAATTTTCGGAACTATAGTTTTGAAGTGCTTTCTCCAAGTAGTTTTGTAAAGTTGAAACCCTTTAGAATATTATGTCTTTTACATATAGTGGATAATCGGTTGGTAATGATTTTTGTAAAGCACTTTTATAAGATATCCAAGAGAACTATAGGTCTAGTGTTGCTTAAGTTGTCTTGCCATTCTTTTCCCTTTGAAATAGAATAGAGTAGACTTTCTTTCCATGCTACTAAAGTTATATCATGAATTAAGTATATATTCATAAGTTGATATAGTATTTTTTTCACTTCTGTTTTTAGTTTCTTGAATATTTCATATTTGATCTTGTTGGATTCTACTGCTTTATCATTGGAAAGATCTTTCAATACTTCTTCTAACTCATTTTTAAAAATGGTATTTATCATCTCGTTGTACTATTCCTCTTTTATTTCAGCTTTTGATACATATTGTTTTTTCCATTTTTCGTCCAATAGTTCAAAGTTGTTCTCTTTCTTTTTGAAGGCTTTTTTATAATATTCTTTGGTTTGATATAGAATTTTTTCTTTGTTTACTAATATGTATTTTCTTTTTAGTTTGTTTTGAATATGAATTCTATATATGATTATTTTGTCTCAGAAATTATTTGTCAGGCCTTGTACTACTTTTTTTATTTTCTTTGAGATTTTTATATCTTTTTTAAATTGCTTGCTTAATTTCTATATTGGTTCTACTTCTTTCTTTATTAAGACATATCTTTTTTAAAGAACTGGCTGTTTCCTTGAGTTGAAAAGCTAATATATCTTTCTTTTCTTTTTTTTTCAGGGTTTTAGCTAACTCTTGAGTAGATTTGAAGATTGAAACTATTAAAGCTATGTTTTGATTGATTTCATTGTATTCCTTCCATAATTTTTGAACTTGCAATGATTTTTCTTTGGGATCTTGAAAGTTGAACCAACTGTTGAGGGTTTTGGTAATTAGATGATAGCTATGAAGTGTGAGTTGTTCTCTTTAACTCTTCTTATATTTATACAGTTTGACTGTTTCCCTTGTTATTTTTTTTTCACAATATAGGTAATTGAAGACTGCAGTTATTAAGATTTTCTTGAATATTTTTCATGAGTCTTGGATTAATTGTATACATCTATTACTATTTGTTCAATTATCAATTATTATGTGAATTAAAGATATGATACTTTTTTTTTTTTTACTGCAAACAAGTATAAAATGCAAGACTTTAGTGATTAATTAATAATCCTGTTATTACATTAAGTGTCCATTTAAGTTAACACTAGCCTATTGCATAAAAAACTTCTAAAACAATAAAAACACCATGTGGGTGAAACCACAGTAAAAGTGGTTCATAAATAGCTTATGTCTATTCATAAACAATTAAGTTATGGCTGGTGAGAATATTTTTTTTAGTAATATAGAAGATTTTTAAAAAATTTGTTTTGATTTGGTAAGTCTTTGATATGTCTTTGTGTGATATTGTTGTTGTTGTCGTTCCTAACAGGATGATACTGGTTTGGTTCTTGTTTGATTGGAGTGTCAGAATTGGATTGGCTGTTGAGATATGATGCCTCTTTGTTGAAGCTTTTGATTAATCTTATATACATATTTTTTCCATTGTAATTTTGTTGTCTTGAAGATATTAATAATCTTTTCTCTATGGGGCTTGAGCTTTTCTGTGTTTATTTGATGGTTTTGAAATATGGCATCTTATATAACTTGAGTAGATAGCATGGTGTGATTACTGTTAGAAATTGAACGAAAGTTATTGTTGCTAAATTGGAGCATATTGTTTGCTATGTTATAAAATTTTCAGATATAATTGATTTTATTAGAGCTTATTCTGTTTTTCCAAATATGTGTAGTTTCTACTGGTTCCTATAATTGTTGTAGATTAAAAAGGTTTCAATTGTTTATATGGTTGAATAATTCAATTTCCAGATCTTCAGATCTGGTAAACTCTTGTATATTATTTATTGTTTTCGATCTGTTCTTGGATTCAGTGTTGCATTAAAATCACTTATAATTATGATTTCTTAGTTTTTCTGTAAGTAGGTCTGTAATAATTTCAAGATTTTTTTTTGTAATTCTCAACTTTTTCTCTTATCACTTAATAGATATATTTGAGCAATCCATATCTTATAGCCTTTGTTCAACAAATTGATTGCTATTAGATGACCTTCGATTATATCTATTGATGCTATATATCTTTTAATATTTTTATGAATTAGTAGTAAGACTTCTGTATTTCTGGATTTGTTTGGTTCCATACTTGAGATATACTTAAAGTCTTTTTGGTTTAAGAATACAAAATATTGATTTTTTTTGAAAAGCTTAGTCTTGCAAAGACCTAAAATATCGATTTTTCTTTTTAACAGTTCCATTATTAGATCAATTTGATCTGTGTTATATGTAATCCCTCTGACATTATATGTACCTATCATTATATATAGTGTGTAAGTATTAGAGTTGTCATTTAAGGAGTTGTTGTTGAAATTGTATAAGAGCTTTTTTGAGTTAATTTTGTTGAAATTTGTATTTTGATTGTTAAGAAATAGTTATTTTTGCCTGTGTAAAATAAAAGATGTCTGAAATATTAATTGACAAGAGGTTTGGAATTGGAAGTTCTTTTTGTGATCTATTTTCTAATGATTTATTTTCTCCAATATTGATTTCTGATTGAACTGTTGTGATTTTTTTTAGAAAAAATAATGGGATTTTCTATTATTTTTATATTTCTTATCTTCTAGTCTTGTCAATCTGACACTGATAAATTCTAGCATTTTTTGAATTGAGTTTCATAGATTTGGTTTTAGAAACATATTGTATTTAAGTGTTATTGATTTAGTTGCAACTTGTTTGTTTTTTTCTTTTTTGTTTTTTTTTGGATTAGGTTGCTTTGGACTTTTTTCTATTTGATAGTTGAGGAAGAGCTCACCACATGAGGATAATTATACTGGTTGTCTTTTTTTAAACTGAGCTCTTAGGTTTGGGTCTTTTATACTTTGTTAATATGTTTATATGTCTTTGTATTGTCTTTGATGCTTTACCAGACTTTGCATCCAAACAGTTCTACATATGCTGATAAGGCCTTATTGAGATCTTTCTGATTTTTGAATCCTATAATAGCAAAATTTTTTTTTCTGTTTTATTGTTAAGTAGAATATATTGTTGTAGGGAAAAATGATAGGTAGATAATAGAAAATTATAAGGATAAGTATATCAGGTATAAACGGTATATCAGGTATAAGTGGTATATCAGGTATAATAGGTATAATAGGTATAATAGGTATAAAGCAAAAATATATATAAGTAACCTGAGAATAGTCAAAAAGTAAAAAAAAACCAAAATAGGTACTGTGCAACTATTAAATAAAAATCGTTTTTATTTGATAAACTATTGCCTTGTAATTGATCCCAGCATCACATAGCTAATGGAATTGCTGCGTGTGAAGTAACCATTGAGGATGCAAGATTGACAGACTGATCTGCGTCAGCGTTATGAACTCTGGCCAAATTCACACGCCTCTTTTGAACAGAAACTGCCTGATTGTTACACAGTGTGAAACAGATCGAAGTGACTGACTTGCTGTGATTTCACCATAACAATATACTGTTTTAATCTTTAAGTGTTTTGTGACACTCATTATTAATAAGGCTGATGTTATTTTTTCAATGCTATATAATCTGGTAATAATTTTATTACATTTTTAAAAGGTGGTTTGGTAGTTCTCTAGAGATGCTATTCTGGCCATTAGGTTATCAAGTGAAATTGCCCAAATCTTTTTTAAGTCTGTTTCTGTAAATTAGAAACAAAATATAGTACTGTTGTAATTGTTGTTTCCATTAATAATTTTCAATAAGGTAATTTTTTCATATTTGCTGAGAATACTTTGTACTTTATTGAAAGAAGTATATATTGAAATATCTATAAGGATATATTATTCCAATGTTAAATCAGCAATTGATAAGATAGTTGAGCTTTTTGATAAAATATCTATGTCTTGACTAAGGATCCTAATAATTCTCTTCAATTCTGTATTTGATTCTCAAGTTTATATTAAATTTAATAGGTGGGGTATATCCATTATCATTTTTAATAGTGTTCCAAACCTTATACGATTCTGTTCGATTTCAATTTTCAGAACTATAATCTTGATCTGCATCTTTACTAATGTTTGGAATTATGTCTTATGGTTATATATAGTTTAGCAGTTGTTGTTTACATTTGAGTGTATTGGTTGTTTCATTAAAGAAAAGAGTTATCTACTTGTTCTTTCCTAATATTAACACTTGTATCTTTTTGTGTTCAATCAGTACTTTTAATATGTTGGCAATTTGTTATAGTTAATCTTTCTTACTGACTTGAGGAAGTGGATTACATTTGATTTGAAGTTAAACTCTGCCTTATTTGTTGGTTATATTGAATTAATTGGAAATACTGCTACTCTGCTTTTCAACTGTTTTTTTGTATCTGTAGTCTTTTAACTTCTTATTAGAATTGTTGTTGTTTTAAGAGGAGGTTAAGTCTTGTATTGTGAACAGTTGGAAATCTTCTTTGTTTTTGAATTTACTTATGCATGCTGCTTGATCTTTTTTATGTTAAAAGTAGATTGTATACCATTCATTTTCATTGAGAAAGTGTGGTTGGATAAAGTAATGCTTGTTGAAGAAAAGCTTGAATATGTTTACAATATACTTAATTTGTTCAGCTTGGTTTTCTCCTGAAGTATTTGCCAATAACATTCTTGCTTTGTAAGCACCTTTTTTATAGATGTAATAGAGGTTTGTTGGCCAATAGTGTCTGTTTATTGTTTCATAGTCTTTGTGAGTTTTAATATCATGCCTTGGGTTGAGGATGGATGTGTTTGTATCAAAGTTTTTGCTTGAGAAGGGCTGTTTTTTTATGATTATTTTAGAAATTTGTATTTTCTTCTTGTTTATTATACTTTCTGGAGTGTGTTCACTTATGATTATTTCAAGAACTTGTTGTTCATTTTTTGTTTATAATATGGTGTTGTCTTGTTTAATGTAATTTTCTAATATGTTTGTTTCACCCTTTTCAACTTCTTCTTTTTGCTATTGTAGAGTTGCATAGACTATGTGAATGAAATCTATTATTTGAGCGACTTGTTGTGAGTCTTGAATCAAGAATCCATTCAATATATTTATGTCTTGCTGGTTGTACTTCCATATTTATTTAATGTATTCCTTTGCCAGTGTCTATTTGACAACTGTATGTGAATTAATATTCAGAAGTTTTGCTGCTATTGCATCAATGACCATGAAGTTTATTAGTGCTCCTATTTCTAAGAGTTTTGATGCTATGTGGTTGTTTATCTTTTATTAGTGTGTGTAGCTATCATCTGTTACCTTCACTATGATTATCATTTAATGTTTGAAGGTGTTCTATAATTTGTTTTATGAGTATGGTTGTCATATTTGCTGTTATTGTGCTTTTTTATATTGGGTTGCTGCATATTCTTTGATTTGTTAGTTTGCACTAATATAGAGTATACTTTAATTGTTATTCAGGTTGCTGGGTTTTTCTGTGTTTGTTTTTCTTTCTAGTAATTGTTTTATTAGTTAAGGAGATAATTGTTATCATTTTAAATTGATCTTTTCTAACTCAAAAGTTTTTGTTATAAGAAAACACATTTTTTGGACAGATGTTTTACACATATATTGTGTCTTTTTACTTATTTGTTTTGTGACCAGTGTGTTTGACTTGTAGGGTAATACTAATTTGACATGTACTTGACTTTTAAGTTTGAACATGTTTGCTTATTTGAAGTCAAAATTGTTTGATTTTAAGACATGTTTATGTTTGTGCTATTGCTGATCTTTTGAAGGGGCAAACTGTTTCTGGTTTTTTGAAATTGGTAAAATCTGTTTGCAATACATAAGATCTGATGAAGTATCTGATATATGTGTTTTGTTTTGTTTTCTTTCTTTACCCAAGATTTGAAAAGAAAACTTTGATATCCTTTTGACTTTGTATTAGTGTTTGAGGTTATCTAGTTTATCAGACATAATTTAACTAATACAAAATCTTGTTAGTGTCTAGGAAGGTGCCTAACCTGATACACAACTGACTAATAGTTCTGTAAGGTTGATACTTGGTTTTTTTTTTTCTAATCTTACTGTGAACTATTTACCTTGTCTCTTGTTTTTTTTTGTAAAATTTTGCTTGTTTTTTAAAAATTAAATAATTAAAAAAAAAATAATTAACTTTCAAAGCAGAAGTTATCTATTCTGTTATTGAGAAATTTGAGTTGTTTGTTTCTTTGAATATTCTCTATCTTTTGTCAATTGAAAGTGTTTTGGACTTTTTTTCTTAGAATTTTCTAAAAAGAAAATTTTTAGGATTTTTGATGTTTGTCGAAAAGAGTTTTTTTTTTTCTAAATATTTTAATTTATATTATATAATTTATTATTATTATTAATTTATTTATTCAATCTGAATATAATTATTCTAAATATATCTATAGTCTAACATCTTTATCTTTTAATTATAATTATAATTTTCTTAATATTAAGTAGATATTTATAACTGCTCAATGCTATTTGATAAGATATATTGTTTTAAAATTTTTTTAATATTAGTTATATAGTTACTATAAGTAAGCTAACATTTAATTTATTGTATTAACATATAAGAAATGTTGTTTCTTTTACTTGTTATATATAAATTAAGTAAAAAAATAATGTTTATTTACAAAAAAAAAAATTATATTATATAATTTTATAAATAATTATTTAATAATAATATATATCAATAATAATAATAATTTTGAAATAATAATAGTAAAAATAAAACAAAATAAAACAATATTATAAAGTAATTTATTTTATTATAATATTAAATTTCAAAATATAATAATTATTTTTATTAAAAATATTATTTTAAAAAAAAATACATATACAGATTGTCTAAAAAGTTTTTAGACAAATTTTCAAATTTTATTTTTATTTATAATTTAATAAATAATTTATAAAATAAAATAAAATTTTAAATATATATTAATAAGAATATAAAAAACAAATTTACTTAATAGATTTTTATTAATATATTATTGAAATTTATTGAAATTCTTTATTATATCAAAATAAAAAATTTTAAAATATATTATTTAATTAACTTATAATAAATAAATAAATAAATTATTTATAATAATTTTAATGCATCAATTTATAAAATAAAATCAAATTTTATTAAAAAATAACTTTCATTAAATTTTAAATTGCTTATTTGATTTTTTAATTAAAGAAATTTATTAAAATTTAATACAAAATACAAATTTTTCAAAATTTATATTAAAATTAAAATTTAAAATTTTTTAAAAATTATTTTTTATAAAACTCTTACCTGATCATGTCCGTTTTGTTAAAAATTTTTCTTTTATGGTAATTTTAAGCAAGAAAAAATATTTTATACTCTTTATCACAAGTAAATCCCAGCTCAAGAACTCAAGAACCTTTAAGACAACTGATACAGTGGAATGGAATCTCTGGTCGAAGTCTATTCAAGTTTGGGAGTCTTGCTTATCCTTTAGTTGCATAAGGAAAGGTTTGTGGCAGTTCTCTTGCACCCTACCTTATCCTTATTATATCATAAAAATCATCTATATTATTACCATCATACTCGCCAAACCGAATACTTTCCAAAACATATTTACAAACAGAATTAGTGGGTCTACTGTTTGTTTTAAGTCAACCCACATACACAATATTTTCGTAGCAATATTTGCTGTGCCATTTTCATTTTCCAAAAAATTTTCATCAAAAAAACCAAAATCAGTTTACCTCTTCAGATGATCAGCGCTCCTCAATCATCCAATCAGATTTCGTCTAAAGATCAAAACAAAACTCGAACAAGCTCAAACCGGTTTTGTACCACAATAATGATCACAATAATAATAACAACTAATACACTACTAACAACTATAACAACAAACAATGTCATGTATATTCCATTATCTATGGTAACTAACAAACCGGAGAGATGGGACAATGAGCCTGTTCGGGGGCTTCCGAGGAGAAATAGTAATTTCTTACCTATAGATTATAGTTTACTTAATGTAGTTCTAGCTATAGTTAATTTCATTTTTCTCTCTCCAAATAATTCTGAGTAGGCATACATAGCTGCTCGACATCATTTGATTAGTATACTAGTTTTAAAATGTCTTTTCTAGTAGAAGTTAAATGATTACTATAGGCAGGCTAGCATTAAACTTGCTGCTAATTGCATGTAAGAGATGTTGTTTCTTTCTAAATGTATATCTTGTAATATACGAATAAATAAAGAAATGGTGTTTACCTATTCAAAAAAAAAAAAATAAATAAAACTAAAAAAAATTTGTTTAAAAATTTTTATAAGTTTATATATATAAATTTATATATAAAATTATGAATGGAAAAATAATTTTTACTATATAAAATTTTTTAAAAAAAATTATTTGATTAATAAAAAATTCTAAAAAAGTTTTTTATAATGTACAAATAAATTTTATAAAACTTATTTTATTTTTTATTTTGTAAAAATAATTTTTAAAATTTTAAAATTTTTAATTTTAATATAAATTTTTAAAAAATCTTATATTTTATATTAAATTTTTTTAAATTCCTTTAATTAAAAAATCAAATAAGCAACTTAAAATTTAATGAAAATTATTTTTTAATTAATTTTGTTCTTATTTTACAAATTGATGAATTAAAATTATTATAAATAATTTATTTATTTTTTTTTTTTTTTTTTTTTTTTAGAGGCAAAGCACATTACATACAACAATTTTTATTAATTTATGAAACAAAGTTACAACTGTACATGAAGAATCTGATTAACTATTTCTAACTATTCTAATTCTAGTACTCCCTCTAACTAACTTGATTGTACCAACTTACACCAAGTAGGTGGGTTTGTATGTCAGGCGTGGACTATTCGAAGGGCATGTGCCTGTTAACTGTCACTAGGGTCCTTATTACTTTCTCACCTCCGGCTCATCCTTTTGCGGTATTCATGGGCTTACTTCTTTACACTTCCTAGTAAATGCTCCAAGA
>CAJVPV010002440.1:0-13153 GCA_910591835.1 Acaulospora morrowiae
AAAAAAGTTTGCTGTTTAAAGTTTATTTTCATAAGTTTGTCAATAATTGTTCTTAAAAGTTTATCAAAAAGTTTGTTGCTTAAGGTTTGTTTTTTTGAAAACTAGTTGATAAATTGTTCTTAAAAGTTTATCAAAAAAAGTTTGTTATTTAAAAGTTTATTTTCAATAATTGTTCTTAAAGTTTATCAAAAAAAGTTCTCTATTTAAAAGTTTATTTCAATAATTGTTCTTAAAAGTTTGTCAAAAAGCTCATTGATTAAAAGTTTATTTTTTTGATAAATTGTTCTTAAAAGTTTATCAAAAAGTTTGTTGTTTAAAAGTTTATTTTCATAAGTTTGTCAATAATTGTTCTTAAAAATTTATTGTTCTTAGTTTATTAAAGTTTATTGTTCAAAAAAAATCTTTTTTGAATGTTTAACAATAAATTGTTTCAAAGGTTTATTAATAAAAGCTTATATATAAATATACGAAAAAAAATTTTTCGCACTTTCTTTTATTTTAAATTTTTAAAATTTTTGTGCCTTTACAATGATTAGAAACAAATTCGTTCAAGAAGTTTTAAAAGATCAACTTATTTAAGATAACAATATTCTTATGGTTTGTTAGATTCTTCATTACACTATAAAAAAAGTTTATCTTTTTTTGAAGAAATAAATAATAATTTAATATTTCCTGAAGAGTCAATTGATAAAAATTTATCTTATGAAGACACAAGTAAAAAATAATTAATAGAACTTAATTAAAAAAATTATCACTAATAATTTCATTCATTCATTGATAGAATCAATCAATGAATATGAGAAATCAGATATAACAATAATAAGCTTTAATAATATTTGAATTTAAATTAATCTAATTTTTTTATTTAAGAATTCGATAGCAATTCTTTTGAAGAATGCAATGATAAGAATTTTATGGAATAATTTAGCAGTAAATCAATTAATGAAGATTTTTTGGAAGAATCTAGCAGTAAATTGGTTGATGAACATTTACAATTTCACAAAGAAATAGCAGATAAAGCACAAGACTTTGAGACTTTGCCAAATATATATGGATTTTCGCCATACTTTGAAAACTTGACTTCTACATTATTGTTTTGCTGAATACAGAAACATAATATTTGTAAGATTTATTTATTTAAATTTCTTGGAATCAAACTAACTTATTAATTTAAAATTTAGCCACCAATGCTTATGATGACCTTGTTGATATAATTTCCCATTCTCAATTTAATTGTGATTATGTGATAAAGAACATTCGAAGATTTCGATCATGGAGGCAAAAACTTCCCATCATGACAATCTATTCAAGACCTGTTAAAATTTTTGTTAAAAAAACTTCTTCAAAATCTAAGAATTTTAAGAATTATTATTATTTATCAATTAAAGATATTATTTGGCATGTGTTAAACAATCCTTCTTTAATGAAGCATATGTATTTTGGTTCTGATTAAGAAGTCATCAACAAATCAAAATATTGGCATAATAATTTATGGACAGAGTCACTATTATTTGACCAAGAATCAATCACAGTCAACAATGTTAAATTAATTAATTTTGTTTTATTAATTTAATTTATAAAAATCATTAATTAAACTTTAAAATTTTAGAAATATATTATTTGGATGAATATATTTATTATCAAAATATCATTAGAAGAAAAAGACACATCCAAGCAATTGTTTTGTCAAATAACAGCTTAAAGTTGAAAGTTCAAAAAATTATTGAATATGATGAACTTTTCAAAATCTTTTATAGTGATAATCGAAAACTTCAAGCTTCTTTGGATGAAATATAGTTAATTGATTAATCTCTTGAAATTGATTTGATTTTTTCACAACAAATTATTAGCCATGTTAACATATATTTTTCAAATGGTGGAGATAATAAATTTTCTAATTACTTCATAAGTAAAATTCTTTACAAGTTTAAGGAACATTGAAAAATTTGAAATATTTTGTTATAAGATCAACATTTTGCTAAATATGTCTTCACTACTTTACCACCAAACTCTGAACTTTTGGTTTTCAAACTATTTGTTGATTTATATTATGATGATTTCAAGACATATTGAAACGTATACTATTCTCTTGGAGTAGTTTACATCCAATTTGGTAATATGCCTATATTCATAAGAAAGTTATTAAAAAAACTCTTTCTTTTGGGATTTGTACCTTTCAGTGAAAACTTTGATGAGTTCATTCAACCTTTTATCATGAAAATGAAGGTCCTAGAGCATGGTCAAATTATGAATATCCAAGGACAAGATTGTTGGATTACTATAGGATTAGGAGTGGTTACAGCTGATCTTCCACAAGGAAATAATCTTGCAGGTACTAAATAACATGGGGCTAATAAAGAATGCAGAACTTGTCAAATTTCTAAGGATCAATTAACAAGCAATAACTTAGATATCATGGAATTAAGAAGATATCGACATATTACTAATAAACAATTTCAAGAAATTTCATCAGCAATTACTTCACAAAGAAGCAAACAGCTAATGACAAAATATGGATTGCACAACAAAGTTCCAACATTAAGTCAATTAATGTGAAACCAATACCTTCAAATATCACATGATGTTTATCATACAACTACAGGAAAAATAATGAGGCTTTTGAAGTTAACAGTAAACTTATTTTCACTTGAAGGTCAAAGAACGTTTACTAAAACTTGAAAGGAATTTGAGCATCCAACACAATGGTCACGATTGCTTAATTCAATAAGCCATCATGAAAGTTTCATGATGTCTAATTATCCTTGACTATTAATAATTATGCCATTTATCCTTAATTGGTTCTTAAAGACTTCTAATTTGAAAGACAATGAATTGATGAAGATTCAGTGGCAAATATATGCTAATTGCATTGATTTGGTTCCAAAGTCTTTAATAAAATGCTGGGTATTGATTTCCAAATCAATGAGATTAACATTTAAAAATGAATACTCTGAAAAGATTATAAGAATCTTCAACAAAGCTTAGAGATAAAATGAAAAATGCTAGTTCAAGTAATTAAATTTTATTGTATTTTTTTATAAATTACTATTTATAATAAATATTTATTTTTAGGTTTTTGAAGAATTTAAGAATATTCTCAATCTTCATATCAATTATAATTTACTATTACATGCACAAATCTTCACTTATATTATTAATACTGGGGTTGGCATGAAAGAAATGATCCATCGAATTTTCAAAGGCATGATATCACAAACCAATTGAAAAAATATTGAATTGGACTTAGTGAAAAAATACATAACATTATTTGCTATTTGACATTTAATCAATGGTGGAATTGACAGCAGGCTTTTGAATAAAAGTCAAGGTTTTGTTAATATTTCACAAAGTGTCGAAAGACTATTCAATAACTGGTTTATTGCTAATAAAAACTTTGATTGTGATGAAGGTAATAATATCAAAGGTTAATCATTATAATTTAAATAAACGTCTAATCAATATTGTTAATTAAATTTATTAATTTTAGTTCATTCACAAGTGGAATATATTTCTAATATCAGCTTGAGAAAAAAAATTCCACAACGAAATCTTGAAAAAATAGTACCATGTCAAGTGAATGGCTCAGAATTTAGATTGGAACTATTGCTTTCTTATCATGATTTCAGAAATCACTCAGCTCTTATTAATAAAGCAATAAGTTTCTATGAAAGTGCAACTTATTTAGAAAATAATGACCATAACATTCCCAGGAAATGTTTGTTGTATCTTGAAGATATTGTATCTATTAATGTTAGCAAAGAAGGTAAGAATTATGCAAAGATTCAAGCAATTTTCAGTCATGAATATAATAATAGATGTGTTTATGCTTTTATTGTGATTGATTGGTTTGAAAAAACCAAACAAACAAATAAAATGCTAGAATGTTCAATTTACAAGATTCAATCTTCAAGAAATAGAAGTTGGCAATGAATTTATCCATTAATGGTGGTTGACCAGGTGAATAGTGTTAATTTTGTTCACAATTGTATATTCAGAAAGTGCATTGATGGTTATGATTTATCAAATATGTATTATTTAAAAAATGATTATTTCTTTAATATGATCTAATAAATGTATAATATATATAATAGTAATTACTTCACTGTCCAATCAAAATTATATTACTATTTAATTGTAATAAACTTGTAAATGCATCACTGTATAATCATAGCTTAATTACAATAAATTCATAACTACATCAATATATAATCTCAATAAATTCACAACTACATTGCTACTTAATCGTGATTATATTGTTTATCCAATTATTATAAGACGATTCTACTATGATTTTGTGATGATTTGGTAATGACTTAATAGAGAATTTGAAATTTCTTAATTGTTACTTAATTAAGGAAATTTAATAGCAAAATAGTTACTGCTGCTATAACTGAATTGAAACAATTTTCTTATGAATACCATGACTATTTGATGGTGGCTTTGTGACAATTTGGTAAAGTTTCAGTGATAGAATAGCAAAAAAATAAGCACTTTCAGTAAAGTTTCTTAAAAACATATTTATTTCAATTATACAATATTAATTCAAATTATATAACTTCTATTTTAAAATTCTTTCTAATACTTTTTTTATAAAAGCATATTTCCATATAATATTTATAAACATATACACCAATAACCTATATTTACAATTTAATACAAATCTAGAAACAATTTATCATTTTTGAACTTGTAATGAGAGTATAACAACATTTAAAAAAATAATCAATGATATACAAATATTATTGAAAAAAAATTCAAAAACAATAAAAACTTTGACAAAAAATAAACACAAAAATCAAAAAAAAAAACTATTTTCTATACACAATTTTTTTTGCTTATCTATACTCAAAAGTCCTATATACTGTATTTCTTTTATCTTTACTATAAGAACCTTAAAGAAATTAAAGAAGCATACTGATATATTAGAATGGAATCTCTGGTCAAAAGAAAACAAGTTTGGAGTCTTTGCTCTCTTCTTGAATTGCATAAGGAAAGACCTGTAGCAATTATTTCTTTATAAACTTTTCTTAGGATTTTTCATTTTTGCTTTTTATTAATACACACTTTTTTTTAAATAAACAAATTTTTTTCTTCAAGGGCTATTCTTTTATTTCAAAAATCAAACTTTATATCAAAATTGTTTATATTATTGGCTTGAGGTATCAACAGTATATTTAATACCTATTTCTCAATATTGCTCAGTATATAATATTGCATTATAAAAACTCAAAAATTTTTACACAAAAAATTTCTTATCAAAAAACTATAATCAGTTTACTCTTATCAATTGATTAATATTTTGAATTTAACCAATTAAACACTATTAATTTTTTAAACAAATTTGTATAATCAAAACATTATATACTGATTAATATAAACAAAATCTTTTTTGATAATAATAATTAAAACAAAATTACATTACCAATAAACAAACTGATTACTAGTGCTCCTAACAATACCACTTTAATACCACTTCGATACTTAAATTTACTATAAAAACATATGAGTAGGTCACAACCCATATATTAAATTTATTATAAATTGGTACTATTTTGATATCAGTTCAGTACTTTTTCGAAGTTCTACTGATTACTAATTTTTTTTTTTTTTTTTTTTTTTAACTGCTAAGGCAAGATATTACTCTAGTTTTTATTAATATAGTTAAGTTATTACATATGTTACATATCTAAATTTTTAAGCTATACCAATATTTTATATTAACTAGAATCTACCCACAGGTGTAACCCATCCGGGTATTGTCTGCCACCCTGCTTGCTTACCCAAGCATTTACCATTCGCTTTTTCTAGTCTTTTAACTCATTTCTAACCGTAATTTTCCATCTTTCTTGAGTTACCCAAGAACAGGTAAGAACTTTCTACTGATTTAGGCTGCCTTATCCGGCATGAGTAATTATCAAGGCTGATGAATTACTGGATTGGATCTGGACTTCTTTTTTATAGAGGAGCAATTCTTTATATCCATTGGGAAACGATCGTCACTTCTTTGTCTTTTCATTTTAGAACCGGTAACCTTGCACTTCTTTTTACTGCTTCCGGCGATCATCATATCACCAACCGGATGATCGTCACGTCACAACACCTTTTTCTTGATAGTCACAATCTCATTGCCTGCGGGATCTGCATGTGAATCGGCTTGTATTGAGAAACGACACTTGATAGGTTATGGTGCCAGATACTATTTTATTCTATTCAACTGCCTTTACCTGGGGTTGAACTAGTATCTTGTGATCTGACCTGTGGAGCACTAACCACTGTGTTATAGACCCACATAGGGCTCCTAATGATACCACTTCGATACCACTTCGATACTAGTTCAATACTTAAATTTACTATAAAAACATATAAGTAGGTTACAACCCATATATTAAATTTACTATAGATTGGTACCATTTCGATACCAGTTCGATACCAGTTTGGTACTTTTTCGAAACCCTAGACCCACAGGTCCCTACTGATTACTAATTGTATTACAACAATAAAAATACCATTATCACAATTAATTATTTATCAAAGAAATATATTATTAATACTATTGTATACTTTGAACAGTAGCCTGATCATTTTTAAAAGTACAATTATCATACTTCAGTTAAATGAAATTATTAAACCAGTGTAATGTATCTAATGATTTTATCCAAAGTATCTATAGATTTATAATTAGTTTTTTTTGTATCCATTTCTTTTTTTAGTGTTTTTTTTTTCTTCAATTTTTTATTTCTTATAATCTTTTTATATATAAACTTGAGTAGGTATTTATAACTGCTTGATACTATCTTAAATATATAATATTTTAATATTTATTTTTCTTGCCACTTAGATAATTTATATAGGCAAGCTAGCATTAGAATTATTAATATAAGAGAAGATTTGCATTGTTATATGGACTGATATTATAATAATTATGATAGAAATAATTAAGATAGTTAAAATAGTTAAAATAGTTATTATAATTTTATTATAATATCAGCATGTATATAAGAAAAAGACCAAATCTTTAAATAAAGAGAGAGTTTTTATAACATAAACTAAGAAACAGTTTGAGTAATTATTTCACTATAAATATGTATAAATAAATTTTAAGTTTATTTTGTAAAGTTTAAAAAAGAAACTCAGATTTAATTATTGCATCTCAGCTTTAAAAACCTTAGTAGCAGAGAAAGGTTTGGATAATCTCTTATATTAGTTTAGCAAATTATATAAAAAATATTGTTACTTTTTTTATATATAAATTTTAAACAATTTTACAATTAATAAAGTGGTAATATTTATCTATTTTAAAAAAAACAACACAAAAACTACTAAATACCAATATCTAGATTATCAACTTTGCAACAGGTACTCTTCAATTAAACACATCTTTCAAAAATTTCAATTCAATACAAACTGATCTCAAAAACATCAATAAAATCCAAAACAAAATACTTGAATTACTATATATACAAATATAAACATCCAGAAATCAAGAAATAATTATAGAAGAAAAATTTCTAGACATATTATAAAATATCAAATACAAAAAAAATAATAACAATAATAACAAATCTTACAATATACAGAAAAACAAAAAATATCAATATCAACAATACTAATAAATAATATCAAACAACTTAACAATCAATAATATAAATCAAAATAATAATCTAATCAATATTATTTTTCAATTATTTTTTTAATTTTAATTTTTTTTTAATATTAGAGTAAGGTATTACTCATGATTTTTATTAATAAAGTAAAAGTTTAACTTGTTATATGATTAATATTAAGATATAAATTATATCATTATAGATATTAACCTACTACCCATTAAACAAATATATTATCTGAAAAACCCTTTAGCAGAAAAAACATAAGGAACTATTTGTTGAAAAATAGAAAATAAAAAAACATTTGAAGCAAGATTGCCAATATTATAAAACATTTGGATGAAAAGAAAAAGAAGGAAAAAATTGAAGCTTTTGTTAGATGTAATTCCTAAATACAATTAGGTGTTTTAGTCAGGTGTCAGTACCATGCAAGCCATATGTAACTTAATAAATTTGGTTATGTGATGTTTTGTAATGTTGTTGTTGTGAAATGTGATTATATTATAATATAAATAATATAATAACTGAAATATATCCCAGATGTCTATTATATTGTTTTGGGGAGGTGTTATGTATTGTAATTACCAGAACTTGCACAGGGCACTGATCACATGCTCTTCCAATCTGGTAAGTTGTTATATTGTTTTAATGTATAAAGGTAATACAGAATGTGATTGGTATTTTATATATTGTAAATCATTTAAAAGAGATAAGTTGATTACGGTTTTTGTGTTGAAATTTGTGAGTGAGAACTGGTAACTAATCAGAAGATTATATAAAATCTAGTACTAGTTATCATTAGCAGAAAACAAAAAAACTCTAAAAAAATAAAATACTGTCTCTTGAGAATAGAATTGTTTTTAATTTGAAAATGAGAAATGTGATTGTTTTATAACAATTATATATAGAGATGGCCTTCATATAGAAAAAATTTTTTTATTTATCTTTTCTGTTTCAAGTTATTGCCCAATGCTGTTACCAGTTACTAGATCTCTTAGCATGGACCATTGCTGAAATCCCAGGGGCCAATCTTATTCTTGAAACTCTCACTGCTTTAAATTAGTCCTCCAGTTTATATTCCCTTCCTAAAGAATATATTCTGCTAGACAAAGTTTCTTGAAAGAGGGAAGCTTCCTAAAAAGGCAAATTTATACAGATGGTGATGTTGTGGAAAAGAGTTTTTTTTTTTAAAGTAATTTTTTTTTTAATTTTTATTTATATCTTTATAAATAAAATAAATTATTAAAAAGGTATTAACCTCTCAAAATTAAGTAGTTACCTTATCTTTTCCTTGTTTTAAGAATTTTTTACTAGAAATATACTTAAAATAATAATAGGCTAATATATTTAATTATATATTTTAGCATCTTAATATTAATTATATAATACTTCAATTACTTTATTAATAAAGATTATAAGAAATATCTTATTTACCATTTTTTAAAAAAACTTTAATTAATAGCTTAAGTATATTTCTTATAAAATATCCTTATAACATTATTTGATTATTTGATTTTATAGTTGATAAAAAGACAATTTTTTTTATATATTTTTTTAATTATCTCAAAATCCATTTATATATATTACTTTCAATTATAATTCATCATTTCAAATTACTAATTCCTATTTATTAATTTAATTTTTTTTGTTTTTACAAAATATTAATCATTTTTTTTTATTTTGTTCTGTAATTAAATATTTTTTAACTTTAGTATAACAATAAAAATCTTGTTTATAAAGAATATAATAAATAGTTTTAATACTAACAATAGTATTTATAGCTCTATTAAGTTTTTTTCACTGTTTAATAATAATTACATACTTTTGATAATTCTAACAACACATCTAATTACATAAGTATTTAAGATTTTTAGTTGGCCTAGCAACAATAGTTCTTTTAAACTTTTTATATACAGTGTATTAAGAAAAAAGTTGCAATTTTTTTATAATTATATTTTAATATTTTATTAATATATTTTTAAAGATATAATAAAAAAATCCATTCAAATAATTTTAAAATAATATTATCAATTTTTTGATATATTTTGTTTAAAAGTTAAAGATGTTCTTAAAAAATTGGATTCGAAAATAAGATTATAAAAATTTTTTAAAAAAATTAATTTTAATTAAATAATTTATTTAAAAATTTTATATATACTGTATATATATTAAAAATGATCATAAATATTTATATAATATTTTTACATTTTTATAAAAATTTTTAATATAAAAATTAAAATTTTAAAAAAAAACAAAAAATTTTTTTTACCTATTTCCGACCACATTTTTTATATATAAAAATGAATAAAATTTTTTATTATAGATTTTTTATTATAAAAATTCAATTATTTTAAAAAAATATATTATTATATTAATTAAAATAGTATTAAGTAAAGTTGTTTATATAGTATTTAACCATATATTTATCAATTTTTATCAATTCTTTATTAAATTATAAATAAAAATATAATTGCAATTTTTTTCTTAATGCACTGTATATCAATTATATTTGTAATTATAGTTAAAGAATAATTCAAAATTTTGACAATACTTGTTATAGAAGAATCATTTTTAAAAAAACCAATAATTTCTTCACATTGAAATCTTAGTTTTTTAAATAAACTGTTTAACTTTAATTTATCTCTATATTCGGTGAGCAATTACAATTTAAATCCAAACAAAAATTTAAAAAATCTCGTGTTAATCATTTCTACCTAAACTTTTGTCCACCCACTGTATAAATTATGACTATATAAAATGAGCTCATATTTTTATATTTTATTCTTATGGATGAAAAAGGTAAAAAAGAAATTATATAATTAATATGTACGAACAATTTTGTGCATTAGTGTAGCATAAACAAATAAACAATTCAGTTATATGCCGGGTGATATAATCCGAAAACTGTATATTATTACAGTACGGAAATTTCACTTGGAAACAATGCAAATACAGCTGCACCCCTGATACATTTCTGTACTCCTGATACACCATTGCTATACGGTGAACACCTTCTAAGATTTGTTACCTCTATTAGAAAATATGTTCGGCATATTGAAAAAAATTTTAATCGGAAACGCTAATATTATAGTATTAGTTCTTACTTTCAATAATTTCCACCAACTAAAAGCATTCTTGCAAGGATATTAAACCCGACTTTCTGATAACTTTAATAATATCGTCATGAAGCGAAGAACACTAGTACTTTCTGGCTTCTTATTGATACTACTAACGTCGCTCTATATAGGCTTTTTGTTTAAAACTGTGCCTGGACTATTATTCTCAAATTCGAACGAACATAGTTCTAGTTCTTCGAACACAACTTCAAACGAACATGTCTCTAATTCTTCGAACGCAACTTCAAACGAACATGTCTCTAATTCTTCGAACACAACTTCAAATGAACATGTCTCTAATTCTTCGAACACAACTTCAAACGAACTTTCTAATTCTTCGAACACGATTTCAAACACGGCTCCAAAAAATTATAACAAAACCCTTGGCTTCGAACACATTTATGTTATTAACCTTCCTCATCGACGAGACAGACATTTCAAGATGGGGGACATAGAGGAAGTTCTTGAATTGGATTTCGAATTTTATCCGGGTGTTAGCAATAATGATAGCGAGATTCTTGATAAATATGATTTCAATATTCCGCTGAACATTAAAACATGCTACGTTAGTCATTATAGAGTCTACGAATCAATTGTCCGTAACGGATACAATAGCTGCTTGATTCTGGAAGATGATGTTGACGTTGAGATGGACATCATATCGATCATGACTGACGTTTACCGCATTCTACCCGACGATTGGGAAATGCTATACCTTGGACATTGCAATTGGGACGGAGACGGCAAATTAATAGGTGATACCGGGAGTTTTCAACTATATGAATCCATATATCCAGTTTGCACACATGCTTACGCAGTTACTCTCTCCGGCGCCAAAAAGTTATTAAGCGAGCTTACTGAACCAATTTATGCAATCGATATCGAATTAATGGAAAAGATTACACAAAAAAGATTCAAATCCTACACAATGGAACCATCGGCCATCGTTCAATGGAAATCGAAGGATAATCCTTCCGACATTTTTCATGCAGGCAAACCATGGACCTATCCTCTAAAGAAATCCACCCTGCATTACCTTGGGTTTCAGGAAATTAAATATGATTAGCACTTTCGTCATACAAAAAGTTCTCAAGCATTCGTGATATTAAGATTCATCGTAATATTACTGTATATCATTTATTACATTTTTATAATAAACTAGATAATAATTAAGTCTCAACTAGATTAATTGATAATTATTTTAAAGATTGAAACACTTATATATATTGTATATACAGTCTGGAACAAAAAAAAAACGCCTAAATTAAATTTTATTTATTTATTTATTTAAAGATAAAGAATAGAAATATATAAAAAAAATTTTTTAATATGGGTAATTATCTTTGGTGACAAAAATGCAGAATATAATTTTTCAACTCCTATCTATAACAATACGTTATAATGCAAATTTTAGGATCACAATTATAGGATACAAAAAACTCCTGTCCATCTTCAAAAACAATTATTTATATATTATTAAATTCTAATTAAAAAGAGATAGCAAATTAATTTTTTTAATTTTTTTATCATTTACAAAAAAATAACAACAATCAATTATTTAAATTATTTCAATATATAAATTAATCAATTACAAATTAATAAAACTTTATAATATTTTTTTATAACTTTTATATTAATAAAATATTTTCAAAAAAAAAATTCTTTTAGCTTAATATTAAGCTATTTACTTTTTATATTAATTTAAATACTTTTTAATAAAAAACTTTTTTCTAGTTGTATTATTATGATGATTATTATTTTTTTGAAAAGAGCAAATGACTATCATGCTTTATTTTATTTATTATACTTTTACTTGCAAAACAAGATACAATGATATACATCTCTTTTTGCTAGAAAAAGTTTAACGCAAAACTTCAAAATGGGCCCAACCCATGCTTTTTTGGCACCATTCAAGAAATATATAAAAAAAGAAATTTAAAAATCCATATTATTGTCTTGAATAGTGTCTAGTTATCTTATCAGGAAATTTTTTAGAGAGTTATTTATTGATTATTGGTTAACTATCGATTAATATCAAAAAAAAAATTGTTTATAATCGATTAATATCAATATTGACATAAATCGTATTTTATTTGATAAATAGATTTTGATTTTTAACAAAAAAGGTTATATATCATTAAAAAACAATATAATTAATTTCAATAGTAATCAATTTTATTTAATTCCGTAGATTAAAATTAAAATATATAATTATTTACTAAATATTCATTTGTTTTATCAAATTTTAGAACTATATATACACTTTTATCAATACTATCTATCGGTATACAACTATATTATTCAAGTAATTCTAATTTTTGATATCCCTACAATTCATCCTCTTCTTGATACCAACGAATATGAACAAGTTTAAATAGTTCGCTATCTTCAGATTTATAAAATTTGAATATCAATAATATCTAAATAAAATAT